>MNPL01002821.1:28356-43410 GCA_002081605.1 Tropilaelaps mercedesae
ACATGACTGGAATTATTTGCTTTCTTGGCGACGCACTTGACTGATATGCTGATTAATACTGCAGTTTTATTCAGAATTTGCTACCCTTATAAACCACGTACTGGGAGAACTTGGTAGGTAATACAATTCTAGGCTAAGACTGTTTATACAGCTGCAGCTGGATATCGCTTAGCCTCCGGTAGACTCGATATAAGCATGACGATTAAGGAGCAAACTAGATTTTCTCTGCGTACCACCTTTGGCTTATTTTCATGATACGAGAAAAATCATGAAGTTCCACAGTACAAGCGTTCTGTAATATACATACAACGTTTATATACACTTACATGTCCGTTCATATACTATATTTAATATCAGGCATTCGCCATTATGTTCCTTCTACTTGGCTCATAAGACTACGACGAAGGCCTGATGGCAGTGGTCGTAAGTGCCCACACAAAAGGGGTCTAA
Organism: Tropilaelaps mercedesae; assembly: GCA_002081605.1. Taxonomy (NCBI): domain Eukaryota; kingdom Metazoa; phylum Arthropoda; class Arachnida; order Mesostigmata; family Laelapidae; genus Tropilaelaps; species Tropilaelaps mercedesae. The sequence continues at coordinate 28,807 of MNPL01002821.1, forward strand.
CTGCGGGAGACTGGGCTAAGCTGCTTTATCAGCGTGTCCACCGCCAGGTGACACTTGGTGGAGGGGCATAGAGACCGCGGATTCCGAAGACACGCCGGCTGATCAGCTGACACTGGCGTCTGTCACGCAAGCTGTTAAAGTCCCGTGCGGTGTGTATGAGGTGACCCCTCCGTGTCTACACTGGGCATCATGATGAAGGAATTCGATATCCAACAAAAGAAACGTATAAAAGTGATTTTATTTTACAGCCTATAATTAAATGGACATATTGAAACTACTCGGATGCTGCTCTCGGACTTTCAAATTCATTAAGAAGTACAAAAAAAAAGAAGTGTTATTTATTGATACATATTTCAAGGTCGCAAAAACGGTTTACTAAGAATTTTAGCTCTAACGATTATTGAATTAGCATTGAATGGTAATAACTAATCATCACAGATCTGGTTAACAGAATGCAGTTAGACAGATCATAGAGGAAGGTGGCCCGCACAAAACGTCAGGCTTACATTGGCGTGTGGTGACAGGAAGGGTCGTGTGTCGCGGGGGTAGTGTTTGCTACGGAGAAGAAGGGCGAGCGCTGTTATCTTGCTGGGCCAGATGAGCACGCGGCTCCACCTCGGATCGCCCACTGAGGACCTTACCGGGAGGCTGGTCACAACACATTTATGTCAACCCCTTTCGCGCTGTCACCGAAGCTCGCACTAGTTTCCCTATGTGGGCCACACTTGCTCTTCTTGATGACCTTCACCAAATTGTCATGGGAGTACGACGTAGTTCAACGTGCAGATAAGTATGATTTGGCTGATATCGTGCATTTGTCTGACACACGTCTAGTATACATAAAAGCAGCTCCAAGATTTTGTCATATCGTGAGGTCGGAACACAAAATTAGCTTCTGTTAACTGAGTTGTTTAGTATCGGTAGCGCTGTGCCTGATTATTGTGGAATTCTTTAAGTGAATGTTGAGCTTCCTACATTGAGGTGGCGTTAGAAAAGTATATACTTCTTTTGCACCCTCACTAGGCTTAAGGCTTTCCAAGATTTACTTTATAAGTCGAGATGTACATCTCCTTGTATAGTATAGACAAATTTGCGAACTGATTGTAATTCTTTACCATAAATCTCTAGAGCAATAGCACCGAAGTCACGGTCCGTATTGCACGTCATGAATCAAAACCTACATGAGAAAGGTTGTCGATTCTCTTACGTTGAAGCGTGTTCCCTTGATTATTAAAGATTTTTCCAGACACACCTTTCTTCAAACCTCCGTCATTGAGGTAACATTTTAATCTTAAGCTTTTTTCTTTCGGGGTGGATATAAAAAATCATGCAATTCTTTTCTTTGATCTTTCTTAATGGCGTCAACTGGCTTAAAAGCAGTGCATATATTATCTTAATCCCAAAATTAGATTTCTCGTGTTTAAGACAACAGGTTCAGTCGTCATTGTTTTTGAAGCAATTAGTATTCTCATAAAGGAAAGGTCCCGTGTGTCCTGTTCCTTTGTCTCCCACTGTGTGTAGAAGTGGGAGTTACTTCACCGTTCAACCGCGATCAGAGCAAAACACCATTTTAACCGATTGGTGGCATTGAAAATGGATAATATGTAACAGGCATATTTCGATGATGAATGAGCGTACACGTCATCAATAGATGTCGTTGTAGAGGCAAGCTGTTAAACTTTAGCCATTCCACTAGAGTATTTAGGGGTATATACTCATCGAATAGGTAGTAGGTCGGGTGAAGTGCACTAAGCTCAAGTGAAGAAGTTCGAATGAGGGTTTCCATATATGCTGAGCCATCAGTGACAGACCTGCGAAGGGTGACCCTACTGGCTGTGATGAACGTGGCGTGTGCTTGACTGGCGTTTTCTCAGAAGTCAATGGAATGGCTGAAAGAAGCAAATACATTTTGGGACGATCGCTAGTACGAATTGCCATAGAAGCGTATGATCATTTCAATCTGCGTAAGGCAAATATAGGGTTGAAGATATCATTGGCTCTGGAAGATGGCATCATCAAAGCGCAATATTTCGATCTTTTCGTGTAGAGTCGTGCAAGAGCAAGCAAATAAACCTGATCTTGCTTTTCGATTTTGAGGGAAAAATTGCGTCTTATCTGCGTGCATGAAGAGGATGACTGAGATATAGACGTGCGATTCATGTTACATGAATCACATGTCAGCAGTAGGTATGCATGTATATATGTATGTATGTTATTTTTTATGGCTTACATCGGAATTATTTTTACGGATGGCATTGAGCACGCCCATTAGGAATGTTCGTTAGGGTAAAAAATCTTGTAATTTGAAACCTTTAGGCTTGTCTTTATTAGGTTTCTTTCGGTTTCTCCTTGCTTGTTTTTGATAATCAGACTGCAAATGGTCCTGCTATCGTTGCCGTGCCGAAGAAGTATACGGTAATGTATGCTAATAAAATTGGGTTTGATTTATTGAAAACAAGTCATCAAACATTAAGATGTTGTAGATATTCTTTAAAAATTCTCAACGGTCTCAATCGTTTTTCAAACAAGAGCTGATTATGTAAGCTCCGCAAGAAAAACTAAGTTATACAGTCTTAGCCACAAGCGCTTCTTTTCTAAATCTGTAGAGTAGTGTAACATTTTCTAATCATCTCCCATTAACAGAATGTAACGTGAAAATGTTACAAGGCTTACTATGAACTAATAAAACGTCTAGTTCCAGACGCAAGGCTTTCGCGAATAGAGCAAACCACCTAACTCGACAAAGTCAACCACCTTAAATAAAAAATAAGACATGTTCAGATCAAATTCAAGAAGTTGTACGAAAGGTCGCAGTAGAATTTTTCCTTATCTGAAGCTTTTTATGGAAATCGAGTTTTTTTACTCCCATCTATCTACGCTACGGTTTGTGAATTACACTTCATTTCCTTGTTACTAGTTTTATTGTCTTAAAACGAGTAGATTCTAGGTTTACGAACCCCGGCATAGCATCAATGATTGTTATGGTGATAATGAAACTAGTTAGGCATGTAGATGTATTACTCGTCGTAATATTGCTAGTATGAGCCTATATATGCTAATGAGGCTCGTAATACGACATCTCTCAAGCTGACGAGGTTTTAGCTATGTAATAAAACTTCGTCGATCGCTGACTTTACTCTTTGTACTATTATTGTTATTGTTACTCAACTTTTATCAAGTTATACGATTAAAACTTAATGCTCTGATACTTCTAATGGTATAAGAAGTTGATATAGTAAATATACACAAAAATACACTTATAATACAAAGTTAATTCATACAAGTACAGAATAGCTCTTTTTTAAAAATAAGTACCAACACATATACGTAGCGCGTACAAGACGAAACTAGCGTTGATTCATTATTAGCACCGGGTCACTGGTACAACCAATTAAACATAAGCAAACCAGCCATGGTCCCATTAGCCAGACTAGGTGACTGGGTCTAGGCTGCCCGCGCAAGTGACCCCACTAAAGTCCTTCTCAGATTTCGTTGCTCCACTTCCATAGCTTAGTCGCATCTTCTAACATCAGCCATACTTGCAAACGTCGAGCACACCTTACGTGCTTGTAATATATCTATATGTACACGCTGAGTGTAAGGCAAGTGTTTATTCTGCTGTTGTTGGATCCTATTGGTGTGTGTATTTGTGTATTATGCAGTCACTAGGAGAGCGGCGTAAGGTGCAACAGCTGAGTTCTATGTAGGTGCGTTTATGTAATTCTGTGTGTGTGTGTGTGCGCATGGCTATCCGGCCCACTGTGTCTGAGCGGCAGTGTTAGTTGCACGTTAAGGTGCTGTTTGCAAGTCTTATAGAGTATGAATTATAACAAGCTAGCAAGTTTCCTCTTAAGTTTTGCTCAAAGGTTAACTGGTACGCCCGATGTTTATTGACAGAACCTCAAGCGGTCGTATCACTCGCCCTGGAACCATAACCTATCTTCAAATAGAAACATTTGTCTTAGCTTCAACCAGGAAGTAGTATTGTCTCTCAAGCGATGCATTTAACAATACGTTTGACGAGCCGAAAAAGCAAGCACATGGTACGTAAAGGAGAGTTTGTCTACACCTTGATAAACGTCTTGCGTGCTTGGACTGGGGTCCAATGCGTATCTGACACGCGAGATATCCATAAAGCCTGTGTTGAGAAAATGAAGATAGTCAACGGAGCGCAACTAAAGGTGTGTTTTACGACGAAATTTAATGATTTTTCAACCTTTTCACTGTACGTCCTGTAATATTTTCACCCTGGAGTCACCGATTTTGTTAGGATTCAGGGTAAGTATTTTAAAAGAGCTACTTCGAAAAACGAGATCGATCACCTAGGCCATTTAAGATCAGTACGAGCAAAACTCCAACGAAATACGATAGCGGCGAGAGTAAGAACTTGAATCGAATAAAGCACTTTTGACAAATGAAGCTGAAGAAATCTATTCATCCACATTGTATGATAATACATTTATGAAGTATTGCGCATTAAATGCAGTAAGGAGTTTAGCACAGAAACCAGGTCCCAAAATTGTGTGCTTGTAGTAACCATATTTAAAAGTTTGTGTTGTATACGCTTTTTACCGTTTTTCGTCTTACTGCCTCGTTATGTATTCACCAAAATCCTGATGCAAGTACTAAGTTCATGTATGATTAACATAGGCCTCACGATGTACAGTGTTGCAACCTTGTAGTTGATTTGATCGCGTCTAAACCTTAGACTAATTGTAATATGCAGGCCTTGTTTTACAGGAGGTGAAGCAGATAATTAAAATCCTGTACATCGCAGTCGAACTCGCTTAATCATTTTATTTTGTAGTTTCCCAATGGCATCAGCTTGTAAGACAAAGCACAGACAGCTCAGAACAGCATGCGAATTGCAAAGCACATGTTGGTTAGATATACACGTCATTAATGCCGATGTTGTCCAGTCGCGGTCAATGTATTTATCTTGAAGCCATTTCCTTCTACAACCGGCTTCACATTGGATCGGCCTTCGTGGCAGATCTGGTTTACGCACTCTAGTAATGTCTGCGACAATATGTTCATGTAACATTTTGCGACAGCACTTTTTGCAACTAGAAAATGTCTAATTGGCTAGACTTATTGGCATCTATTTGATTCCAAAAAAGTCGTAATCACGTTAATTTAAGGGTAAAAAAATCAATCTTGCTGGACCAATCCGCATTCCAGAATAATTTATCAGTATGAATATTGTCGGGATCCGGCATTGCCCACAAGATTATTTTGATTTGTTTATGGATCTTTGGTGCGACAAAAAACGAGTTATACAAAGCCTATGAGGGACACATTTTGTTACGGACTTTATATAAAGAAGGGGCGTAAATGGAAACATTCCAGCAGGACCTAAAATAGCAGCTGAATCTACTTATTCTACTATACTGATAGGTATCCGTGTCTATCTCGTCTGGCAGACCATCTGCGAAGCGCCACCTTATGACGCTGTGCCAGTGGTGTACGCTACGTCTACGCGGATCAGCGTATATCGAGATAATCATATCTACTCACTACATCTTTCTTGGCCATATCGGAACCAATGTCTTTTGGTAGTGACCCTAAGGTGCTAGCTAACTAGCTCTTGGTACAACGTTTTGTCTGGGTAGCCTATAGTGCTATTTTACTGCTGTTCCTTGCTTCGTTATTTTCTGCCTACTTCCTATGCTAGCCTCCGGAATCGATGTTGATGGCGCTAATGGTCGCAAACATCCCGCGTTCAATGGAATGGTCTTTAGCTTACTGTCATGTTTGAGTGGCTAATGTGGTTCGTTCTGACAGAGAAACTTCCTCTCAGTCGAAGTGACCATTAAGGTCTAGCTCGGCAGCCGATTATAATACCTCTTCTTTCTCATATGAAAAGTGATTTCTACAAATGATTTGCAACCTTTTCATGATGACGATTCATGTTGGTCATTAGGCACTACGAAGGGCTTGTCAAGAGTTGTACACCGCCGAGCAATTCTTATGCAATGAAAGCCTCCATATCTTTATATTAGAACGTTTTTGTGAATCACATTCGGTTGGTTGCTTGTTTGATTGTTGATATTGGTTGCTTATATTATATTAGTGTGAAAAAATTCCGTACATTGGTAATCTTAAAGTACATATAATAACGTACATTATTGGTACAACTAAGTAATTTAAGAATACATTCCTTAAATAACGTGCTGCGACTAAAAATGAGCACCCGTTCTTTGCTATGGTATATGTGATATCTACATGTGCATACTACTATGTTGTATACTGGTTACAAATTCCTTTATATAGAAAAGAGAATTAGAACTGTAATCTAACAAAGGTAGAAATGCACAGGGCTAGCCCTGTTATTTGAAGCATCTATCTTCAAGAAAAGCCTCCCAACATTAGCAATATTTATATATAAAACTTCATATACAATAACTAGCATTCAAATGGTATAACATTTATTACCGTTGTACAGCTATAAGCGATCGGACCATTATTTTCTTGCACTCTTCAGTAAATCCACCTTTCAACAAATGACTAAGCTGGATCTTGTGGTTAGAGCTTCGCAAGAATTCCTACAAATGCACCAGTAATCATGAATCTCCCATAATTCTAGTGCAGATTACAAATAACTTGAGTATGAGAGCCTGCTATCATAAAAATGTATTTATATATGTTTCTGTCAGTAAAAAATGATTTTTCAGTCCTTTTTAATATAAGCTAATCATTTAGTGATGCGTGATGACTTCTTGTTCATCTTGAAGGTTCCGTTTCTCGGTATGATGTCGTCCGGTCACAAGACTCTTTGTAAGCCCAGGCTCGCTCCACAAACGGACCTCTTCTACTCTTCGCTGCAGCCCACAACGCTACTTCCTGATTCCTAGCTCAGGTTCCCTATCCACCCCGACGCCCAAGCCACCATGCACATAAGGCGGTTGCCAACCGGACTGCTTTATAGATTGCTTCTATGAAGTGAAACACGCCCTCTCTTCTTCAGAGGATCGTTTCGCATGGGTCGCTGCCCGGTTCAGCGTCCACTATGCCGGAAACCACGGTTCCTGCTCTGCGTCGACCGGCTTGCCAGCTATCGTCCCCTTGTTCGCCAAATGGGCGGTTGGGGAAAGGAGAAGCTTGACTCGAGTAATGCCGTATTGAGAAGCAGTATCACTTCCGGATGTGTGGTACACATGATCTCCTGCAAAACCACTTGATCATCGGTGAGACTGAGTAAAAGAGTGTTAGGGGGACATCGATGAAGCATGGGTGAGAGGCGCAGAATATTTCGTAAGAGATGATGTCATCGTTAAACGCGTTAGCGAAAACTTGCTTTACTGCTTTATAACACTAGTGGAACTTGAAGTGGAATTAGGTTTGAACAGACCGGCAAGAAGGCGGTACTTTTTGGTCAATACACTCCGCAAATTGCCGTGTTAGTTCTGGCCCAGGTCATAGCTTCGTCAAGTATTTTCTTTGCTAACACTGGTTACTATCACCCACTACAATGGGACTATTGTTTTTAGATCTGTACAGTATATTACGTATTTTTTCATTACAAAAGCCCACATAGTTCTATCTGTCAATAGAAGTTAATGAATAATAACTCAGAAGGGCGCTAACTGCAAATGATACATCCGCTTGCAGTGTTGTTTTAGTGGAGAAACCAATCTCTGCGTAGGTATGCGTGTGGACATAGCACAATATTTTTCATAGTTCACGCACTGCTTCCCTTCCTTGTTTCCGAAACGTTCTCTGAGTGGTATTATGTCACTTGACTAGGCTTCACGTGTATGCTCTTCCATTTTAGGTGACAGTCACTTAGTACATATAGTAGCCAATAGTTCCAGCCAAGTGCGCACACATTTGTCCATCGCATGCCATGATGATGAGAGACGTGTGGGTCGTGCTGGGGGCCCGGTAGGGTCACTAGCTCATGATGGCTTCATTTTAGGCCAACGCACGACGAAGAATAGCATTAAGCACATTGCAAAGCGCACAGACGCGCCGCTACAAACTAATCCAGTGCTCCACTAGCGCTGCTCACCTTTTTGAGTCCCGGCTCGCTGACGGCGATTTGTAAGCTGGTCTTTTGGAGCAAACGACGGGGATATTTAACCTGGCGCCATCCACTCATTAGCTACTCTCCTTTAGCAGGTAAACGCGCGTCAACCCGGCAAGTATGTTTGTCGGCGTCCCAGAGGGGTCGTGGAGGTGCCGTGCGTTGCACTCATAGGTCTGCTGCGCCAGTTCTCTTTGATGGCCCATGAAGTTCGCAAAGCAACCGGCCCCTCTCACATTCCTTTATGTTCCTCTCCTCCCTTTTCCTGGACCCCTAAGCTGATCCCAACGCTTCACTAAATCCCCCTTGACCGCAGTCCGCTTCGCGTCACTACTGAGTTCACCTTTCCGCAACGATGGGAAAAATGACTCGTTTCGCCGACCCCACAATCCACGGCTTCCCCGTTCTCCGACACGCCCTCTCCCTTCTGCCTCGATGCGTCGAGGCTCGCATTGCGCTCTGACCTTCCCGCGGGATGACTGCTGGCTGGACAGACGACCAGAGGTAACTATGAAGGCAACGGGTCTCAGAGGACACGTTCCGCCTTTGTAGAGGATGCAATATAGACACAGGCATGTCCTGCTCATCCTTCCCCTTCTATACAAAGTATACGGGTGTGCTCTCTCAGTAGCGGTTCTGCTGTCCGTACGAAATCTACCGATTAGCATTATACCTTTCGTGCCCGATCGAAGTGGTGCCATACACTATCAATCTGTGCAATCAAAGGGCGATTGCTATATATGTGCGATATAATATAAGGGGACCTACAAAACACATTAGGGAGAAATGTGCTACATGCTGGCTCTAATATATATCTATGTGTAGGACTGTTTGACTGAGGTTGCCTATTATCTTTTGTTTATTAATGAGCGCACTCGTCATGCATATTATATAGTTACTTTTTTTTTAAAATTGGTGTTGGAATGACCGTATGAATCAGACTCTGATGAATCAGAATTTAGGCCTACTATGGTCTAGTGCGATACATGAACATGGCTAGTTATGCTTGTTTAGCCGAAGTTGTTTTAAAATTATTCTTGTATTATGCATACTATTAATTTAAAGATACCAGGTGTTGAATGGTGACTCAAATTCCCAGATTGATGGTGGTGGTGTGCTTATATTAAGGATAGATGAACGTTTTACTGCGCTTCATTTGGTGCGATATAAATAATCATGAATATTTTATAACCTTATGCAGTAGGAACTTCAGCCAGTATTATGCGAATTAGCAGCAATCGAATTCAACGGACGTTTCGTGTGCTTAGCCTCTGGATTCGCCATTTTCACATGTTTCACGGTTCTGCTGTGTGTGATATGATTAAAGCGTGATAGATACTAAAATCATAGGCGTTCTTCACGTCACGTATTTAAATTCAGCGCTATCTATGTGCATGCTTCACGTATAAGCTGATGCATAATCAAGCCGGGTTTTAGGGTCACACACTTTCACTCTGTACATTTTTACTGCATTTTGATATTTAGTCAGAATCACGTCTTTCTTCGATTTGGCATAATGCAGTTCAATTCACTGTTGTTGGTTGGCGAGGTGGGCTTTTGACGGTAACGAAATGAAGTAACTTAGTGACTTAGAGATAATCTCCAGTATTCATGTAGCCTAAGGTCGCGTATTTGCGTTTGTGTGAAAGGATGTTGTTACCCTGTCAATACTTTTCAAGCAAATTATAGCGTTGTTTCATACTTACCAGCACCAGCATCGTAACTCAGCGAGTTGTTTTTTTATTATTCATATCTACCACCCACTATTATATTGACATGCGTTCTAGAATATGATAGGCAATTACTGTGTTTGTTTTCAGATATATTGTGAGAGCAGTGTACACGTAAATATGCGGGATAGATGCTCGAAGCTGTACCGTGTACGTGCGCAAGCGCATATGCAACTCTCAAAAATAGTAGGATTAATTTTGTGTACTTGGCCCCGAAGGCGCATGCGAAGAAAACAGGAATCACGTTAGGACGATGCAAGTAATATTTTTAGATCGAGAAAATAATAGAACAAGGATGTGCGGATGTATGCTCGTTGATGTACCCTTGAAGCTCAGTTTATCCCCGTGGGTAGAATGATTAGGTGTATCCAAAAAAATAGTAGACGCAGTATGTGCGCAATGTCTAACTATTTGCGAAGTATTCAATTACCTATTAGCAGTGTTAATCGAGCTGTGTCTGCAACACCGCTATCAGGGAGAATATTCGACAACTGCCTGACCGTGCAATTCTCCTTGCTGCACATTGCAGTGTGCGTAATGCATGTATATTGTAATCCCTGCAAATGGTCTCTGTTCAAGTGGAAAGTAGACGTGCACACACACATGGTATTTGTGGACAGAACTGATCTATTGCAAAACGTCCTAGAAACGAGTAAAGAGGGACTTGGATAGCATCCGAAAGCATTTCGAAGGCCATAGAGCGGCTGTGCAGGAATGTCTAGAGTAGTGTTCTAAATTAAACGTTGACGTAACCATGTAAATAATAAGCCTATGTAGAACTCTTAAAAATGTCAGTATTAAAAGCCATTCAAGCTAAAAACACTTTATGCAATTACCAAATAGGTAGCGCAGTAAGCGGTGAGATGCAGAACTAGTAGGGCCCAAAAAAGTGAGTACCATTGCGGAGAGAACTCCCACAGTATCAGCAAATGGATCTTCCCATCTCATGATATTAATAAACGAATAGAATAAGCAGTGCTCTTCATTTGAACGTTTTGCGGTTTGGTTACATAAAAGATTGTGAGCGACAGCCCTTTCAATGGTGTACGATACTACGAGAAAATTATTCAACATCGACGATGGCGCGGTGAAAGAGCCGCTTGTCCCGCACGAAAACGTAATTCGGATTTCATCGACGACAACGACGACAGATGAGAAGTTTAGTTGTTTTATAGCCTGGAACTTAAATTAATGAATATTATAAAGGACAGATACTCTCTGCGGGGACCGGCTACTACCTGTATACAAAAGCTATTGTAAAATACAAAAAGTAAATAATTGCTTAAATTACAAAAAGTAAAAATTAGATAAATAATTGCTCATAGCCAAAAACGGGCAACGGTCTAGCTATGCCAGGAGTCAATTAGGTTTGCGCTATGCCCGCTGCTCAGCAGATGATCGGATTTGCCAGGAGTTACTTTCCGGCGACAGGCTAAGAATTAGTATGCATGCTCTTCGGCTGTAACCCATTAACGTTTCGTAACCATTTAACGTTTATCTCATCAGTCAACTTTCCTGGCCGATAAGAAAATGCTATTGTAAGATATGAGTAAGTTTCTGGTCGTATTTTATATTTTTCATTGAGATTTTACATAAACTCATTTATTTTATACGGAGCTAATACCTGTGTCGTAGCTTTTGTTAGGGTTTTTGGTCTTAGCGCAGGTTGCAATTTTCGTGGAACTTATTTTTTGGTTAGAGCAGCGCCTACAGACAAAATATAACAAATATAAAGTCGCAAACGCTATATTAAGCACTAAAGCCTCAGAACGCTTAGTGTTCTCTTCACCTGCCCTACATCGCATTTAAATTGTGTGGGCACATATCAAATTATAGAAACGCCTTGCTTCTAACGGACACAACTAGGTTGTTACATGTAAGCGAAACCTTATAAGAGAGAGCCTAAAAAGTAGGAAGGCATTTATTGCGGACGGGCCCGGACACACGAGTGTAACGTACTACAGGAAGAGGTAAAAATGTTCCTTATGAGATCAGTGAGATACGGCGCATTGACCTGCTGAGCCAACGACCGTAATAAAGCCGTACAAGTGAATAGAATGGCATGCGAAGGAGCGTTTCACCGCATAGCTGTACAATAGCTTTGTTACAAAATATTCAGGGTGTACATTTCCTTTCGTTGGTAGCTAATGTCCCTATGCTTAAAGAAAAGCATGATAGCCAAGAGAAGTCACGCATGGTGTCGAAACATGATTGTACCCGGTATATCACTATTTTTTCCGGTTGTTCATTTACTGAGAAGATAACGTTTTTTTACTGAGGAAATTAACAGGGCGTATACAGGATGTAAACGGTACAGTGAATGTTTTACCAACCACTGATTAATGAAAATTTTGCACTTGAGGTGCTTTTTTATTAGAAGCTTGCGATTTGATCTACGTTCGAGCTCTGTGATGTGCTTGAGTTCACTACGAAGGGAACGCTGCAAGAAACAGACTATCTTTAGCTCTTTGGATCTACCGTTTATATACGCAAAGAGTATATATTATAATGGTTAATCGCTGTCTGTATTTTAAAATAGTATATTTAAATACATCAACAAAAAGTATATTCAACAGTGCTTCTACATATTTGTTTTAGGACCGACCGTCAGCCAATACTTAACGTGCACGGTAGCACTTTATGCATTACTTCGTAAGACGTAAGACCATAAATGTAAATGTGCAATGACAGGGATCAAATTCGTGCATCTACGTGTCTCCTCCGGTCACAACACGCACGCGAATACCCCAAGCAACAAGTCGTATGTTTCAATCTTACACCCTTAATCAACGCTCTGCGTCCTTATGTCTGTCCATTGTCAATATACAGGTCCCGCGCTTTAGGCCCTGAGGCACAGAGTTACTGTTGGAAACCTATCATGATTGTAACGGGTTAAATTAACGAATCTAGAACTTTGAGAGCGTTTTATCGGTATTCGGATAGTTCTTGCTCAGATTCTTGGTAAAAAGTCTTTTCTATGTCTCAAGTCACACATCCAGTGAAAATCTCTCTGAGGCTCTCCAAACACCTCGAACGTGCGCAACGCTTCATTTTGTTTGACGGCGACTCTTAGAAAATGTCTGAGCTCTACACTTGAAAATTTGGTTGTTTTACTAAATAAACAAAATTTTTTATATGCACTGCCAATATGCCTGACGAAGTAGCTTCGTCACCGATCTATGATGGAGAGTCAAAGGCGAAAGTGTAGGCGCCTTTCACGTATCTCTAAGATCATTTGGCCGGTTCAAATTTGATCAACAATCCGTAGAATACTTTTTATTCCTTGAAATACATATTGTTGTGTTATCTAAATTCCATTATTTTTAGCTTGGTTGTTTTTTCGGAACGGCAGTCGAACGTTATGAAAATATCAGGAGCAGGTAGCAAAATTGCTGCATAAACGGCTACTGGCGTTTGCTCCTCTTGCATGTATGACAACGTGAGATTGCACTCAATTAAATGAAATTAGCTATAGAGTGCTAAGCGAAGCATAGTCGCCTGCATGGCAACTGTCTTTTTGCAATTGGTCTTGTCGTACTACCGGGCCGCATGTCTGCTTTTTCACTAAGAAATCTTGATGATTGAAATTGATATATGCCAGTTACCATTAGTGTCTGACTCACTAATTCTTACTCTTAATTCACTAATAATTAATTTTACTTTGTTGTCGGTGTTCGTTGCACCAGCGACTCTTGTGTAGGACTTGGCAGATCAAATTTGCTGAATCAACTGTGTAGGAGGAAATTTCACAAGAAGCTTGCATATTGGATAAAACGTCACTTTTTGGCATTGATCATCAACTGCTAATATTTTATTACTAGAACTGGTTGCACTTGGCAGAAATAAACCGACCATAGGTTAAAGCCAGAGCACCAGTCCCGTATGACCACCTCGCCATGTCCTTGTAATAAATTAACAATTTTTAAAAAACTTTATTCTACGGTGTGACGATCTTTCCGCACAACGATCTTTTTTAAAATATACTGGGCAATCCATAGAAGGTAATAGCTCGCTCAGTTTTTTTCGTTCTTCACGACGTTGATGCGACCTCGTTTCAACAGACAGCCGTCCTGTAATAATGCTTCTATCCCATCAATGCATTTTTCCAATTTCCAATCAAGCCCAGTGAGGTGGAAGGCTGGAATGACAGTAGCCTATCCTTGCATTCCCGTCATTACTAATTCAACCTTCTAAGAACGTCACGGAGATGTCAACTGAGATGGTGTGCTCAAGGCATTCCCTACCTTGCATCGTGCTAGTTTTTCCTCTCTGTTCCAGCCATTTCAACATTCTCGTCGGGATTTTGCCGCATCTTAGGTCGAATCATGACCCAAACGACTTTTGCATCCCGTAGGCAGTTTCTGCTTCCTCCTGGCTGGCGTTTCGTTTTCGCCGGCTCTTCCCGATTGCCAATTCGGTTATTCCGCCGCTACCACGACCGCGGATTTCCTTGAAGAGGTTTCTGAGGTGTATTTGAGAAGCGCACATTCGCTTTGCATGTCGAGAAGTCATAGCGCTTTGAAGGACTTACCTTAAAGAGAAAGAGCGAACCCTGCAAAACGACTGATAAGTGGAAAGCGAGAAACAGCATTTAAAAGCCTCATCCCGTGAGCCGTGTTTCTTGTTTCCGTTAGAATTTTCATTGTTTCTGTTATAGATGAGTCTCAACCTTTGCGTCGAGGAATCGTAGTTGTGCAGAAATGTATTAACAAGGTCGTTACTGCATTTTAACTTGCCAGATGTTACGTGCATCTAAAAAAGGGTGTGGCTATTTCCAGCCTCTCTGCATTCCGAGGAGCTTCTAGATTGATGTATATATATATATATATATATATATATATATATATA
>MNPL01002824.1:1175-21106 GCA_002081605.1 Tropilaelaps mercedesae
TGAGGTCGGGAAGATTGACAACAACGTTTTAGACAATGCATGACGGTATATCCATTGCACAATGGAACTGATGTGATAGCGAGATATAACCGCACCGGTTCGACCTCAGAGCTGGTAGTACGACTCAGGTAGATATAGGTTAGCCGCTAAACGGGCAGAAAATACCGCTATGAACTTCGTCATTTTTTGTTTTCGTGTTGACGAAACGCGCCAAGGCAGCCTCAAGGTCGTCATTTTGAAAACAATTTAGCTATACACCTCGATCAGACTGGCCTGGAACCACTTCAGGGGGAATTTCTTTGCATACGGGCTCATGTCGGGTCATGTTGCATTCTTTTCTTTTTGTTGTACCTTTCTGGAAGATGTGAGATGCTATAGGTTGGTGTGACACGGATAATTGTACCATGGCCCGTGGTCGAGGTATAGATCACTGATAGGCCGCTCCGCCCGAAACCCGAGAAGTGAGATCTGTCGCTTTTTTGACTCACCCTTTTTTGCAGTGAATATTCCTACAGACGTAGAAAGTCACGCAAACACCCTTTGGGTACGAATGAACGAAACTGATTGAGTTGTTTTACGTGGAATATATATAGATGGAACACTTGCTACATATATACAAAATACAATGCGTGTCGAGTTCTTACGTAGAGCATAAGTCAAAATGTATCGCGAAAACGAAATGCAAACTAATGGAACAACATATTTAGAAAAAAATGCAAGAAAGTGTTCGAGGCTTGATTTTAACAGCCGCTTGGTATGGAGAGCCTTCAGGCAATGGTGCCATTTAAGAATAACGGTTAAGAAACATAGACATGTGAGTTTTAGATATGGAAAAATTATATAACGGGACGATAGCGAAAACAGAAGCACGCAAACATATTGAGTATCGTATGAATAAAGAACCCCTCACACATTGAGTCTGGGCCGTGTAAACCTCGGTGTTATCCTGACCGTGGAAGGGTACTGTTAGCCGATGAGAATTCGTTCTGATAAGCATAGTGTTGATTTGTGGCCAGCAATAGCCTAGTATTGGGTAGTTCGGAGGTGTGAATGAGTATCGGTGATATAGAAATATCACATCGCTAGGGATGTATGCAGACGGTTGCTTGTATAAGCCACGATACGACTGGCTATGCTGTAGTAGCGTGAAAAAAGTCCAACATTATTCGGGAGAAATTATTCACTTCCACTCTGTTCTTCAGTCGCCAAGTATGTGCAGTAGGTTGATACCGAAGGGAAGGCTCAGGTACGGAATCGATTCGGCCTGACACCTGGCAAAGCTTGAATCAGGTATATTGATTGCGGCGGCCCCAGGCCCGATTTCTGCTAGCAGAGGTCCCCGCGCTTAGCCACTTCGATAACATTTGCGTTTTTTTGAACATTATTTTTGTTTAAATGTATACAAATAATAAATGAATTATTTGTATGTATTTGGCACGTATTTGGAAGATTGCGGAAACTTAGTATGCGACATCAGAATGTTTGCTGATTCTGCCTCTGCCCATTTCGCGTTTTCGACAGTGGCGTCAAGTCTGTCCGCATTTGAACCCGATGGCAGCGTATGGGTGTTCTTTTCATCTAGAAAATCAATTTGATCATGGTCTTCACATGATTTCTAGGAAATTTGCGGAACAGATCTGGTAAACACGCGACCTTAAGAGCGAATGAATTTGGGGGATGGTTCATTGGCTATTGTTTTCTATCGGTCATTTTCCTTCAATTACCGCAACACGACCAGACTATAGAGCGATCAGTAACTACCGATGTAATTTTGTCTGTGTGACGAACACTAAAGGCATTCGTAGCTGTCGCAACTACGAGACGTTGTTATCAATTGTTGGAATAAGGAAATGGCGTCAATTGACCCATAGGTAAGTCACGCGGACGCCCCGTGGCGTAAAATTTAGCGAGGTCCGGTCGAATTGATTTGCACTGACGATTGAGAGCAGCCTCTTTAGACTTAGGACACGAATACATCAGCTCTAGCTTTTTTCTCAATTACATAATACCATATACATAAATGATCAATTGAAAACAATTTATAGAACTGCTACACGATATTGGATAATCTTGTTGGCAGCTTACTCCGAGAGAGTATAGTGAGCTTTACCGTCAATAAAACTGTTGTAAATAAAGTTGTTTAGTGACAAAGCGCAAGTAAGTTCATTGCAAGTGTCACGAGTTACAATTTTTATTATTATTATTTATATTATTCTTACTATTAGTATTATTAATATTATTATTACTACTACTATAATTATTGTTTCGTTTCTGCCTTGTCTTAATAACTTTCTACGTTATTAATCTGTCGAGCTAATCGATCATATTCGGTACACAGTTCGCCAGTTAAGAACGGATTACAGGGCGTATTGAAGGTTACGCTATCATGATCTTTAGTAAACCAAAAAAAATTGGCAAGGAATGATTTATTGGCTCTCCTTTTATTGTTAGGTTTGTTAGGTATTCCAAGAACACTGGAAAATCGTGCAAAGGCGCGCTTTTTATTTTGACAATAGTGAATTGGTCATTAGAATAACTCAACAAAGACACCGCAAAACCGTTCTGGGACAAGACGAGATACCTTTTGTTTTCCGCAGTGATATCGTTGGTTGTCCAAGGATACATGTTCTCTGAAAAGTTACTCGTTGCTATAACAGCTGTTGTCGTAACAGGTCAAGTCTGAGGCGTTTTACCTGCAACTAATTCTGAGATTCTAACAGATCAATTCTGCTCTCCTTAGTGTTCACAAAAGCAGTTTTTTTGCACTTGCCAAAATGTAATGAAGATTGTCAATTATTGTCAGACGTTTTCTTCTAACAGTACTGTTTTTTTTGAAACGTCCCGAATCAAACAAATCGTGTGTTATATATTTACAGACTTTTTGGCAGGAGGGCTTTATTCAGGCCGAGCAAGAGTTTGTTATGAGCGGGGTGGAGACTGTTAGAGCAGCAGACACGCGCTTCGTGAGAGATCGGTTACGTGCATGGCCAATACAAACATTTACAAGTGCTGCCGTGATTACGTCTTTGGCTGAATATTTCCCTTGACTTGTCTAACTGTTAGCATGAGCCTCATAAGATTAGCAGTCCTGGTATGACGTTCACAGAGTGTCCTGAAAGTATTACTATGTTCATAGGAGTCAACGATTAAGTTTATATTTTGTTTAAAACATCGTTCTAAAAAGGTGTCGGTTTCGATGTGACCTATCCTCAGAGGTGACCAACGGCCAGCCTGCGACACCCATGGGTTCGCTCCTGTATTGCTTCGTAAGACGGATCTTATAAATGTAAAGTAATATATTGGCTATGAGATCCCACGTATATTCCTCCAGGCGCCAGACTCGCGCGAATTAAGCTGTCGGTCTCTATATTGGTAAAATACCCATAGATTTTTCCGGTTCATCTCAGACATAAACTTCCAATAAGTGTCGCCTAAATAAAATGCTTTTTCGGGTGCTATTGGTAAGTTATGATTTGAGCTGTGTCAAAGCTGTGCGTCTGAGTCTCACATGCAGCGAACTCATTGGGTACTACAATTGCTCCTTCTTTCAGGGAGCTTCGGATGTTTCTAAAGGTTTTAGGGTTTTTCGTCCCCAAAAGCTAGAAAACCTTTTTACGGTTGACAAGTATACAGATACGCAACCGAAAGCGGCCCGATTAAACAGCTCATGCAGCGTTCATTTATAACCAAACTTGAGATAAAGTACAGTGTGTTAAATTTATAGGCTAAATAAATTAGAAAATATCTGGTAAACAATTCTATTTAACAGCGCTTGCTAAACATACTGAAATCTGTTAGGTCCTTAAGATGCTCGAATGTCATGGCTGTTTATCTGTCGAATCACTTAATAAATCACGAAATATTTAAATGTATGCACAAAACGTTACAGTGTAGAGTCGAGCTTCATTTTGAACTTCATTTAGCCTCCTCAAATGATAAAATGAGAAAGGCGCGTCAATCAAAAGCTGTCAATAACAATATGCCAACAGTATGCAAAACAACGGAGCGAAGTCCCCATGCCAACCTAGGCGCATCACAATATCTTAACCGATTTACGCTGTCATCCCTTCTCTCCTCCCCAACCTCTCGCCTGTGGTTCGATTCCGCCTGCAAGTGAATTCGTACGGACTATGTCGGTTACCAGCCGAACGTCGTCATTGAGCCAATCGTACACGAGTTAAAAAATCGATAGGGACATTGCGGGCCGTTCGTTGGCGGGTCCTTGCGAGGTGTCTGCGCTATGGGTTAGATTGCGTCCCAGAGGGACGGGGGGTTACAGGCGGCTCTGACCATCTCGATGATCACGGCTCTGAATCTCGAATCTGGTGGAAGTGGTGCCGCAGCAATAGGGTTGTCGCTCATGGGGATCTAGGCAACGACCATGTTCAAAGAGCCGATGCCCCCGGGCCTGCACTCCCCTTATCGCGGGGCTTCGTTTGCAGTGAACCACCGTCGGGGGAAGAAGCCGTAGGAGCCGACGAACGGCTCAAATATCGAAAACGCGTTACCAACGCTCCGTTGCCCCTTAGCAATGGCTTTTCCACACGATCATCTCATTTGCCCGACTGTTTTCGCCCATACAAACGTGTTTCCTCTTTCGCAGAGCACCCCTGCGCTACCGAAAACCCGTGTTCCGAGAACGCGTTGGAGCTAAGCGAGGTGCAGCAAACTAAAAGAGCCGACAAGACCATCGGACTCCTCCGATCGCGGGCACAGCGCGTGTTCCTATAACTGCCTTCAGCGGTCCTAGGCCTTCTCCTTTTCCAACCACACTATCTCCTTTTGCCCCTAGCCAGGGGTCCCCCATGTGCGTGCAGACTTGAGTCGCTCGCGCGAGCTCAGTATGGCCGCAAATCCCACCGCCCGCGAAAAACGTGGGAGCCAAGAAGTTGCTGTACACGGGGCCGACTGCTGACTGCGGCTTGTCATCCTCGCGCGATTGGACACGGCGTCGTACAAACGTTACAAGATTCGTTTGCTGGAAACCGGTCATGAAGAGGGGGCGTTGAGGTGGTGGCCGGCGCGGCGATACCTTCAACGCCCCTGGTTCCCGGAGACCGTGAACTGGTCGAATCCTCGCCGTCTCCACCAAAAGCCCCCGGGGGCGTAGTAGGTGACAGTGTCAACTCGTCGTCGGTAGCGCATCTCTACAAAGAGGGAACTCCGTGCCTAGCTAATGTCAGTAGCATAGTTCTGGTGGGCAACGCTGTAGCGGGGTGGCGGCGATCGGGTATAGCCATGGCGGGAGAGTGAGGGCGGAATGCCCGTTAATCGATATCGATGGTGGAAGGCGTTAGCCCTGGCTGAGTTTACGCCCCCTTTGGCCGGACGGGGAGACGTGGTTGAAAATGCTGGGCCCCTTAGGCACTGCCGTCTACTAGCAACTATAGTACAGGACGTGGGACGATCCAATCCCCTAATACTGCCTGCACATTGGAGCCGCGAACGAGGCTTATGCCATGCGGCCGTGTAGAACGTCGTATCACTGGGCGATTCTATTAATTCGTCACTGGTATAAATATGGGTAGGATAATATAATGGGATTTCATGTAATAAGATCACATATTGCAGGTAGACGTTGATGAATAAATAAAATCTAACACCAGACTGTAACCACCTGTAGATGAGTGATTGCAAAGGGGATGTTCGTCGCATGAATTTGACTTTAGGTCCTGCCAGCGGACGGTTCTGTCAGTTTGGTTACACATAGTTATAACAAAAGCCTACACAAAATGAATGTTTCTTATCTCATTGTTTAAATAATATTGCGTGTTTTTTGAGGAGATTGGTGGCGTCGCAATCAAAAGCAGTACCCACGATAAAGTAGTGCCTTGCGAGGAACCAGATGTCGAAGAAGTTGAGGTCTTCGCTCAAATGTGCTTGCTCAGATTTAGGTGCGCGAGGTTTTTGATCGTTTTCGTGCATTAAAGAGTACAATGGGTAGTCTACATGAAGCAAACCGTCATATCCTAAGGTAATTATCGATAACGAAATTCACACAGGTGACTTGTAGTAGGTCATTTAGGTAGCTTATAGCACCTATGCGGCAGTGCACAAGTTTCCGGAGCACGCTCTCCGATGTTTGGATAATAGAGTACCCTTTAAAACAAGCTTAAAAGTCGTAGCTCTAATCCGACTAGTTTAAAAGTGGCTACAGTTCAAAGGCCAGCCCCTTTTTTGAATCGTATTACAAGTAAATATAGCGTCCCTTCTTTCCAAGTGCAACTTTTAATGGCTCCATTCCACGTAGCGTGATTTGCTAGAGGATGGTTAGACAAGGTTTAATAAATATAAATTCTGGTTAATTCAACAGAATATGTACACAGAACTTGCGGACAAGACAGCCGTATCGAACGGAATAGTTTGAGGAGGAACTGCACCTGTAGAGTTGTGTCCTTTTAAGGAAGTTTCCCTTAGACGTATTTCCGTTAACAGCCGGTAAGCTCAGGTAGGGACTGGCCATCTACACTAAGTGGCATTTGCCACACCCTTATTCGACGCAGCAGTCTATGCCCATTTCGGCCATTCCTCTTACGGGTCCATCTGACGTCGTACGTAGTCGCTTCGTTTTCAGCTACCCCTGAATCACATTGCTTTTCGATGGACTCCATTACCACGTTGGGTGCCATGTCTAGGACTCCTGCAAACTGCACCGGGGGCGAGGCAGCGAAACAGCCCGGATAGTGAAACAGAAGCGATAGCTCGTCGGGATGATGTGTGAGAATTGGGGAATGAAGACGCACTTTCCGAACGGCGGAAAAAATACCCAAGAAGTCGGATGGTACTCGCCGGCCAGGTGAAGATGGAGACACGTTTGTGCCGCCTGGCGACGCCAAAGTGGCGAAATTTCTTACGGCTCTTCTCACCACCGCGAACTTGTCAGCTCCATACCGGACGAAGTCCTTCACTTGAAACTGTGAAGAAGCCCTGCTCTTCGGAGGAACTCGGTCGATGTCGCATCGAAGCCGATACCCTCCGCTTGGTACATCCAAACTACGCCACCTCACAGGTCTCCCTGTCGGATACTCAGCGCTTCCTGACGCACCCACGGCGACAGGCAAACAGATAATGAAGAAGCTGCGTATACGACGGTACGTCGAAATGGCGCACCTTGACTACATGCCGAGAAGTTTCAACAAACCTGTACATGTCCACTAAACGTTGGAATAGAAGCGGCCTGCTGGACCAATGTCTGTTGAATTTGTTCGAGGTGCAAATACTACGAACAATGGCCGAAGGAAAAACTTCTTCCGCAGGTTACGTTTCCAGAGGGGCTAGAGATGCAGATTCGCAGAAGTCGCTCACAATGACGCGGTTACAATATCAGGCGACATCGCGACTGAGTTTCAGAACGCCAACAGTTTTTTATTTTAATGATCAGGCCTACCAAGCTAGTTCATACCCATCATTGATTCGGCCTGAACGACTCCGCAAAACCCCCAAAAATAGACTTCAGTAGTCAGAATTCTTCCCGCACATTTCACCGTACGCGCTTCGCACGTATTTCGACCTCGTATTTTAGTCAAAACCGTTTTTGCGATAATTTCGGAAGTTCAGGTAAATAATGCTTGATTATTAAATGAGACACTCGTCGATAAAGAACTTAATCCCACCGATATCTCATCTGAGTAGCTATATGTATTTTTCATATATGTATGTACGTTTAAAGTTTACAGCATCGTTTTTCTTCGTTGAAAAAATCTCATGAATATAAATGTGCAACAGTGGGAGTCGAACCCACTTACGTGTCTCCTTCGGTCGCTTCAAAACGTACGCAAACGCACTGATGTGACCATACTCAACATAAACGCAATAATTTCATTATGCGACATTGAAATCAGCAACCCTTCACTCAATTTACATAGGTGTACTTATATAGATAGACGCTAGAGCAGCAGCAGCAGTAGCAGTAGCGAGTTTGCGTCGACACAAACGTAGAGAGCTTTTTACGATGCGGTATGTTGTCTGGCGATTAACTGGACAAATTTGCTTTTAAATTCAAACCTTATCAACTGTATTAACGTATCTGCAAATCCCCACAAAGACCCCACAGTTGAGAGCGCCTGGCGGTATCTCTGTCTTGGATGCTATCGTGCGTGGAACTATGGCGTGCGTCGTCTATGACCTGCAACTAAACTTTGTTTATATCCGGTTTGTCCAAGCCTAGCGAGAAATTCGCCGCTTAACGTATCTAATAGGCAAAAATTCAATGGGTCGGCCATCCAATGTCGATGAATTAAAATTGAACGCCTTAGAAGTCATCTGACATTCAAATGTCCTCTATGCCATTTCTACGTGTCTATTTTTTGGCGAACGCAACATATCAACATGAAACGATAGAACGTTGTTTTACCTCTAATCTATATTTCTCGTTTTTACTGAATCGTTTGTATATCTAATGGTATAAAAGATCTCAGCTCGATGTTTTACGCCATTACATTGCCGTTATTGGAGGTTGACGACGCGTTTTACATTGTACATTATTTCATCTGCAGATTGCTCGGTGACATTGTACACAGCTATCATGTCTCAAGTCTTTCGCGTCGATTCGTATCGATTGCATGTCAAAAGTTTAGCTCAACTGTCGGTGTGAGACAATGCTGGTTGATAATAAGGTGGACTTCGGCATCGATCCACTACTTTAAACTTGAATTAAGGTTGGCCGAATCTACTGGCATTTCTCCCTATCACGAAGAAGATTTTAGCGTTCTAGGCCCCTGCCAACGTGGCACATTCGGTGTTTGGCTCATATTGCTGGTGGGTACGTACACCAGGTTCGCGATCCAGAATTTGCCTTGAGCAGAACCAGGCCGACCGGGACAGTGACCACCGCGAAAAATACACCTGTAATCAAAAATGTCTTTAGGGCTGCACGTCAGCCAGAATCTAATGTCCACGGCACCGAATACACCTGTAATCAAAGCATCACGAACCTGACCTCTGATCACGAAGCGATGGCTGAATGGCTACCTAGACGGACGAGGTACAGTATCAGAACCTCGTGTTCGTCCGCTTACGGAAAACTTCCTTCTTTTAGGTCCAATGACGGATGACTTGTCGCTACATCATGTTCATGACGTTGGTTGTTCTCCACAGGCAAAACCACAGGTCGGACCCTTTAATTTGAAGGGGTGGTGCGAAGGGTAGGGTGCATAGTATAACACGGTATAGGCACCGACAGTGAAGTCATCAACCTATTCGTACTATGAACCGCATTTCTAACGTCAGTTTTTTTTTCATGCGATGAAAAAAGCTCATACGCACCCTGGCTTGGAGCTAACTGGCTAGATCGAAGCGACATAGTACGAGCAATGAATTTTTCACAAAGCTTCTTTAATACGCTTTCCCGCGGGGGTTCATCGCTTCAGTGCATCCATGGGAAACCCGGCAATGTGTGAATGCATTTTGGACGCTTTCGTCAGGAACGGCTCGGTTTAATTTACTTTCGACGTGAAGAAAACTAACGAGACCCCTATCATTGATAAACAGAACAATATCAATAATCTATTGTACAACATACATCAGGATATATGGCCTTGGTATTTATTGATAATCGATACATCTCTAATTTATTAGCTGCATCTGAGGTTACTAATATATGGTCGCCAATAATATCAACTTCATTAATCGAACCTTCCCTTCGACCAGGTCTGCCATGGTGGTGGGTGCCCAGCATTAAATACACCCACCACCCGAATCTGGGTGTCGATCCACGCTCGGATAACATCCTCGTCGTTAACCCCCCCGTCCTCGGCCCCTTCAATCTCTCTCTCTATATCTCTCTTACACTATCGCAGTCAACACTACGTGGCTTCGTAAGCACTGACTATACCTCCTCCCGAAAGGATGAAGACTTTCTGACCGTTGGGTTGCTCCGAGGTTACGGACGCCGCCAACGTACACGTGGCAACTCTCTACCGAGAGGTAATCAGCGTCTGGGGTAATCAGATGTGGGTGACGACACCCACTCGATGGCCTCATGCGTCGCCCCGCGTGAACGCTTCGACCAACAGGGCTAAACGTGGTACCCCGTTTTCTGGCCACTTCCGATATTGGTAATGCGATAGTAAAAATCGCCACCGCAGAATCGTCGAAATGATGATAAATATTTTGGCAGCGTCCCCGACGCTACGCCCAGTTCAAAGGATGGATCGCATGCATCTATACCACGACGTGCTCATAATCCGATCGAGATGAGATACTTGAGTAAATGTTTGTCGTTCTGGAACTGACTACAAGTCTATATATCAGGCCGGATTTGATGGGGTCTGTCGGACGTTGAGTTCAACTCGGACGCTCGTTGCATCCGCCCTCTATATATATATATATATATATATATATAGATATATATAGGTTTACGTATATATATTTACATGCATATATAGCACAATCCCGCTGATGGACGTCCATTCGCTTTAGGCACATATTCATGGATATAAGGCAAAGGGGTATATTGGCAGCTCGTGGAGTTCGTACCGTCGGGGGTTAGTACTTGCAAAGTGCGTTTGTTAGGGAAAAGTTAGGGGAAAGTAGAGGAAACAAATCAACGGCGCCATGCACAAAGCATCGATCCCACGGATTCGTCGGTCTTAGAGTATGAAACAACATTAACTGAGGTGCAGTGAAATGAGCTAGCGAAACGAATAGGAGAAATGCGTCGTCCTGTAACACTGTTTCGCGAGTCATTTTGCGGACCTCAGGGTCGCCTCAGGGTGGCCTGGATCGTGTGTGTCATCAGGATCATAAAGGACTCCGGAACTGCGTATGTTTGCGTTACTTCGTCGCTGCGAAGTTCACAGCGACCAAAACATGTCAAACGCAGTATCTTCTCAACACGAATCGGACAGACGAGCTCCAGTTTCATGGTCTATTACCCCGAAATTCATTCGTCCAGACTATCGCCGCATCAGATTGCCTTCGTCTGGGACGCGACGCTGCTCCTCGGAAGAGGCTAAATCTTAATGCATCGCATCTACTCACCATGGCTCCTCATACGATTGTCGATCCGCTGCTTAACGTAGATGCCTATCGGCTATATACGGATTTTTGATAGCAACCATTTCAAGCCAAAATGAGCGAGCGAGATTCAAGGTATTGCAGGCATCATCCGTATTTTACGGTTTGGAACGATTGTAACGGCGCGCTGTACACTTCGTTTTTGTTGAAATACCCCCTTCCCACCCCCTACACATTGTCCTTATATTATTTTTTTATTCTTATAATTTCTTTTCTGTCTTTTAGTGGCCTTCGACATCGACACGCTGCTAACGACAAATGCGCTCTTTCATCGATGCTTCAAGGAAATCCAACTACTGGAAATCCCACTTCTGAAGACAAATGCGGAAACAGCAGCTGAATAATAACACTGAGTAGCAGTGAGTAGGAGACATGCACGACGTAGCTAATGGAGCAGCAAATACGGGCTTCAACCAATTGTCAAAGTCAACGTACAATAACTTCGTGACAGTTTGCCATGCCTCTAAGAGTCAATGGCCATAGGCGAACTTCACTATTGATCGAGCTCACTCCGGCCCCCACGCGGACGGTCCCCGCCGCCAATAGCATAACGTGTCGTAACCGACGGAGCCGTCCTCGGCAGTGTTTTTTTTTTTGTGCCGATTTGTCTCTGGCTAACGTGAGTAGTAAGAAGGCAGATATCGAAGCCACACGTCTCGATAATATGATATTCAGCAGCGCGCAATGACCGGCGTACATTAGTGAAGTATCACCAGTCAGAGAGGCGTCCGCCGAGCGGGAATCCCATTAAGCGCGAGCTGTGGCCAGAGACGGTGGGAGATGGGGCAAATCGTGGACAGGACGAACTAGGCCAGTGCGATATAGTACGCCTGTCGACCTTCCACCGTCCACCGTTGCAACCACGAGAGGGCAAATATAAGCCCCTTCAACTCGTCTAGGGCAGCGAAGGCGGTTGCTGAAGATAGAAGGCAGAGATGGGGAATGGGGGGTTAGGTGGGAGGAGGGTACCACCAAGAAGAACCCCCTCTATCTTTGCCCGTAGAAGATTGCCCTTCCACACACACACACACATGTAGACGTGTGGGTGAATTGTCACCGCAATGCTTTCATCCACTCGCCATTTCGCTGGGATGCCTCTCCTTCGTTTCTGTTTTTCTCGGTTTCTATCTTTCGTTCTTCTGCGACGCTTCCTTCCCCCTGCACCGAGACGCGTTCCACTGGTAAAGGCGACAGGCTGGCAAGTTGGCGGGACGGGTCCCGCTTGTCAAACAAAGGCGGCTAGGCCATCACGCCTGTCCCACTCGACCTCGGAGCGGCCACCAGGCAGGACTGGGTGCCATAGAGACATGACATTCGGGTAATTGACGTCGCCCGACGCTCCGCCAGCGACTCTTCACGCTCCTCGTTGTTCCTAGGGCCGTCGCTTGTTCGCTCGCTGGCCACAACACTGCCAACAGGACGAACGCGGAGAGACCACACAGCTACGTTTTGCCCAGCCAAGGCCTCCCCCTCGACCGTCTCCAGGCCAAAAGCCGCCTCTCGTGCGTGAACCAACGAATGAGGAGGAGGAGGAGGAGGAACGGGGAGAAGACATGAACCGGGCCACGCTGCCAAGCGAGTGTTTGACGTGGCTCTACCGAGCGGGGCATTTCGTGTGCGGCCGAGATCACCTCCCCGACTCGGAAGAAACGTCGCCAGCCAGGACTCGTCAGGTCTTCGACGCTTCCGTGGCCTTCCGGGGTCCTTGGGTTTGTTCGTTCGTTCGTTTACCAGCGTACTGGAGGGCAAGCAGGCCTTCGATCGACAGGCCAAACTCTCTCTTGTGCTATACCCCCGCCAGCGACTGGCATGTCGTCCGCCAGCGACCGCGCAGCGAGAAGATCCTATTCCGAGCCGCGCAATCGAACAACAACAACAGAAGCGTCCCGCCCAAGTCGAAGCGATAGCGCAGTAATAATAGAGACAAAACCAGGAACTCGGTCCAACGACAGCCGCCAGAAACAGGACACTTGACCAATACCCGGAAAGGCTAAAAAAATGTCGACGCGCCAACGGAAAAATGATGCGCCTTGCAGGACGCGACCTACACACGCGTGTCGCACGCGACGTTCAGCAAAACGCATTTACGCGCTTGTTCCTCCCCGAGAACCAGGACAGTTCGCTTGTGCCGGGTCGTCGACCGTCGCCATAGGCGTGTTCACGCTCTAATTGCGGAAACACAACGACGAAGTGGCCGACGCTGTTGGGTCAACGCGTCATACGCGATGACGATTTTCGTCTCGATGCGAAGCTGCATCGGCGAAGAACTGGGACGCTCCGGGTGAGAGGAGTTCGCCGGTGGGGGCAGTCGCCTGTGTGAGTAGTGGCTCGGGTCGTCCTGGTCAATAACGGCCAGGATGGTCCAGGATAACAATGCCAACGGACACGGCTATGAAAACAGGAGAGTGTCGGTGTTGCCGTCGCGGGAAGATGATGTTGCTCCTATTTGGCCATCGTAGTCGAGATGGGGTTCAGGCCGAGTGACTTACGCTGATAGGCGGCGTCTACGCGTCCGCCTAAGGAGAAATATAATATCGCCTTCTCATCATAATCGAGCCGTTGTCGCCGCAGCGACGCCGGAGAACAACTCCAGCTGTTCAGGGTGGAGTTTCGCAGCGGTCGATGTTGTTGGAGGAATCGCGCACGGGTAAAAATGTTTCCAGTAATGAGAGTTTCGTCCGACGCGGTGTCTTCGGCTAAATGTGAATGTGAATCCATCTATCTTTGACGAATCGGCCAGAACTACATCCGACGGTGTTGTCCATCGCCATCCATCACAGATCGATAACAAACACCGACGCCGCGTAAATTCCGACATGACTACATAGAATATTCAATGAGAATGTCGCTTTTGTTCAACGGAGCAATTAGTAAATATAGGAAATATGTTTGGTCCGTTATAGTGCTCGACGTGTTTGGCGTGCGTGCGTGCGTGCGCGCGTGCGTGCATGCATGAAAGCTATTGGCAGCTATTGAGGCCCGTCTTGATCATTTCAAGAGATGTTATTATTTGATTGTGAACGTTATGACGCGCACAACGTGAAGTCGACGTTCGTTGCCTCGTCGAAGGCAGTGCCCTTGAGGTGTTCGTCGAAAATTCATTGACAAAAAACGTACGCTTAGATTTGTGTGCGGATCGATGAAAAACGTCTCTCAAAAGCTTTGGATCGTGCCGATGTCTTAACAGGTTACTGGCATCGGCCGTAACTAAGCATCAAATAAAGCGACACGAACAACAGCTATGACGGGAATACGAATCTGCTGTGTTTCGCGCGCACGAATCCGCTAATTCACTCACTGGCGTCGAAACCCCGCAAACAGAACCTCCAGAACACTTCCAGCATTCAAAACCGCCACCAAAGTGGCCTCCTCTCCGTCGTTCTTCATGTGGACGTCGTCACTCGGTGTTGCGATCTTCAGCCCTTTTTTCTAGCGCTCTTTTCCGACGGCTACCTAACCTCGATGATGACCTACATGGCGTCAGCCAAAAATGAACCGTGGAACCCAACGCCAAAACCTCCCCCAGCCATAACAACCCCCAGAGGTTCGGCCGGTGGTAGCTCACACCAGCCAAAAGCCAAGAACCGGGGGGGCCACTGCGTTCGTAACGAAGAATATTTACAGAGCTGCTCGGCAGCGATAAGCGCTTAACCCCCCTCGGCCATGGCTTCGACGGCGTCGCCATTGAGACGGCTCTTTTACAGCGGACCTAGGTCGTACGCCCTTTCGAGTGAGCCCCCTCAGTTTCGTTCTTCTACGACAAAACGGCTCGACCCTGTTTGGTCGCGCGTTCTACTCACCGTTTATTCGCCATTTCATCTCCTCGGCCTCGCCAGCCTCCTGCCCTCGTCTGAAAGTTCTTCTCCATTTTCGAGCTGCGTTTCGCCAGCGCGACGAAGGCCTGTTTCACTTCGTTCACTTCTGTCCACTCTTTGAGGTCTCGGAGCGCACGCCCCTGCCGGCGGCCACCACCCCAGTGCGGTGGCCAGACAGAGAAGTCGTGATTAGAAAGGCAAATAGAGAATGCGCAGCGATGGACGGACTTTTTGCCCCCCTCGAAGGGGTTCGTTCGTACGGCCAGCTTGTACAGGGGGTGAGACATATATGCTTTATACTCTCTTCTCTCTTCTCTCTTCTCTCTGTTATTCACAGTGGCCCGGTGAAGTTCCTGTCGTTCGAGATTGCGACCTGGCGGCTGTGGGCGCGCGGCACGATTTAAACCGCGGCTCGAATCCGGTGTGTACCGAGTGTGCGCGTGCTTCATCGGCAGAGTTCACTATTGGCACTAACCAGTTTGACCGATTGGCGGAGAACAATGTAGAACGATTCGTTCGGGGGAAGAACACTTTGCTAGGTTTGTGAGGAACGCGCTCTGAAGCTGTGCCGTTTTCCGTCGGCTCGCCGCAATTCTGCCGCGATGTCTTCTACTGAAAAACGAGGATTGCTTTTGTGTAGTTCGTAACGATGTGATGAATAAAGGACGCGACCAGTGGCACGGGGGGCGATACGCCGAGGACGATTTTGTGTGCCGCAGATTCACTGAAGCCCGTGAAGACTGAGTCGAACGACCGATGAGCGTCAACGAGACGCAACGACCCCACGAACACTTGATACAGGCGAAACTGTCACGAAAATGTCACGAAGGTAGCCTTAAGCGACGCACAACCTGCACAGGTTCAATTCCTGCCATCTGCATGTTTATACGAACGGTATTTGATTTACGAAGCTATCCCAGAGCAACGTCGTGGACGCTGAATATTGACTGAAGAATCGACCTAGCTGAAGAACATTTCAGGTCTGTGGAAAAAATGCTGTTCCGCACAGCCTCATCGCGTCCGTGGACGAACGACCGTCGCCAAGTTGGCGTCAACCAGTGGAAGGGGTTGGTAGGACAGAACTGCTTCGACACAAAATGCAAGCAAATGTTCAGACAAATTGCAAAGGAACATTTGTCTCGGATGACCCCGTCGACACGGATGGCTCCGGAGTGTGCTCCTTCCTGGATGAGTCCATCCCGCTGACGCTGATCAGCAACGCAAAGAACGAACTGACATTTCGTCGCTTCGTCACACAGACGCTCTCGAGTCTGAGTGCTACGAGTTTGTCGTCAACTTTGTCCTTGTCTCTCTGACCTGGTGGCCAGCAGTGAGATATCTGACGTCTACAATGCCGAGCTCGCATTGCTCCGTGAAATGGACGTGAAATAAACATGGAAAGTGCAATGGCGGGGGTCATCCCCATGTGCAATCCCCACGCACTCTCCTCATTAGGTCGCGCGCACGCCTTTAGGTAGGTGCACAGGCCACCAGAACGCAGTCAGAACATGACCGATCAGAACCGAACATGTTGCCACAACGTGAGCACCTCGGAAACCCTTCAATTTCACCGGTGGACTTCGCGCAAAGTGCCAGCGAGGTCCGAGCTGAGGTCCTAATCACCGCGATTTTAGCAAATAAATTAGATAACATCCATTTCCCCTCAAGCGACGAAACGGAATTGCTCACACGGGCAGGCAGTAGTGCATCGATTCGAAGCCGCGACCATCGAGAATAAATGAACGTGTGAGGTTTGTTCGAGGTTTCGAGGAACGTGTACGATGCAGACAA
This sequence comes from Tropilaelaps mercedesae, assembly GCA_002081605.1. Taxonomy (NCBI): domain Eukaryota; kingdom Metazoa; phylum Arthropoda; class Arachnida; order Mesostigmata; family Laelapidae; genus Tropilaelaps; species Tropilaelaps mercedesae. Next base: position 17,798 of record MNPL01002824.1, read on the forward strand.
TGGAACATTTTGCGCTCGCTGTACTTCGTTTATTCATCTTGGATCGCGCAAGTCCTACTGCGTTCCTCCTATCGGCTGCTTTCTTGGCCAGGGTCAGTCGGTCGGGTTCTAACCTGGCCGGCGTCGTCGGTCACGTACGCCGATGTCCGATAATTAACAGGAAATAAACGAGAACCTAACTATCAACAGAGGTCCGGCCATCGGCGACGTCCTGTGACTCCTCCAGCCTGGACACATTCCCTCACTCGTCAGAGCCATTCACGCGAGTCACGGCGACTCCAAATTGCTAACGAGCCCTCCTCATAAACCGGTGAGTCGGCCTAGGCCCCCGGGTCAAGCGGACGGCCACCACCAGGCGGACCGAACACAGCGTCGCATCGCGTTGGCGTGCTTTTCGGCACGTCGACTAGCGGCTGTTCTACTCGTAGGATTAGCTCAGAAGTCGTGCGGACGCGCGTCTCGGGCTAAATCGGGTGCGCCATTAGTCGGCTCATGCACTTCGTTTGGGTATTGATTCAGCCGAGCACACGCTGTAGGGGCAATCAACTCGCGCTTGACCAGATCTCTCTCGTGCAATCCAGGGGCAATGGTTTAGTAGTAATCGGCCGTTGCCGAAGGCCTTTACTTGGTGTGTGCGGCTGTCACGAATGAACTGAAGACGAAAGCGAAAATGTATCCGACGAAGTCCGAAATATGACTGGGGCAACCAGATGGCTGGGGTGTGAAGACGTGCTGCCCCCCACGGTGTCTGTGCTCAGCCAGGATAGGTAGATCTGGCCTCGGTGTTCCTCATTTTATCAATCGGCTAGACGCATTCATGTATTGTAACCCGATCATTTTTTCGTTCGTGAAAGTTGTTTCTCTCTGAGATGTTTTTCGCCTAGAGAGCATCGCGAGTAGGCGGGTCAGAGCTCGAAAACCATGACCCTTCTCTATTGAACCTCAGCGGATACTTTTCCAAGCGACTTCAAACTTAGAAATATGTTAGCAGCCATTGGTTAGCTACTATCCACCGCCGAAGAGACACTTTTTAGCGGCCCATTTTCCAGGAAAGACTTTTTCTTTCGATCAAGATTCGGCAAGCTCTCACGCTCGGATAATATGAAAAGAACAAATTCTTTAACTCATGCTCGACTACCATTCGAACTGAAGCGGACCTCGCCGACCGGGTCCTGGGCACAATAAAATCACCCGAACCAGACGCAAGTGCCGAGTACTCACTTGAACGTTCGTAGTGCAAATTCTTGTTGCTTCGTTCCCTGTTGATTTGTTGTTCCCGACGTGCCCGCCCGTCCGCCCCCTGATACCTCTAATCGCCATAATGAGTGGTGAATCTACCTTGTTCCGGACGTTGGTTCACTGTCTAGCCATGAATCCGTGTCAGGACGTTCTTCCCGGCGCGTTTCCCGTATCGCTAATACCAGTCGGCGTGGTTTACTTGCCACTAACTCCGATACTGCAGCATTCGGATCTCGCTTTCGTCTGCGGGGGGCTGAGCCTCTACAAGTCGAGGCTTTGTTGCTGTTCGTGGCGGCGCCTGCCAATCGTCCGTGCTCCGGTTCGGGGATGGCGTTTTGCATCTGCATAGCAGCGATTGCGACCGAGTTCTCTGGAAGCTTTCCCTTCTTCTATCTTCCTCTTCCCCGAACGTCCATCCCGGCTCCCGCTGTGCACTGGCCAGCTTCCGTAACTGAGTGCAGGACTCACGCTTGTTTCCAACGCGCTCGGCCGCCTTTCTCCCGGTCAATGCAGCCAATCAGTGATTCGATAGGCGCCAAGTCCAGCTCAAGCCGCCGCCGCCGCCGCCGCCGCTCATCAGCTAAGCAAAAGCCTAACAATTGGAAAGCACCCCAATGCCAGCCAACTTCTCTTGGCCGTCTGCCGTGGTCCGGCGGATGCATCAGGCGTGCACGGGGGTCCTGTCTAGTCATGCATTTTCCGTGAGAATCACTATCGAAACGCCCCGCGAATCGAATCAACGCGACGCAGAGATGAAGTCGTTCCGACGAACCCGCTCCCGCCGGAGAAGTTCTCGGTTTTCGGGGTTTTTTTTTTTTTTTTGTCGTTTCAATGCCGCAGATAGGACGCTGGCGATTCAACGCCTTCGGGGGTGCTACACTTCTTAGTACTGTGGCACTGCACAGAAAATAAAGTAACCTCTGCGGAAATAGAAGGAGGTTACTGTGACACTGAAGGAACAGATTGAACACACGTTTTGTTCGCAATGGACTTGGATGGTGAGCGAACACTGCTCATTGTGGAAATACGCTGGCAATACGCTTGAAGGTGATATGAAAATCATTTTGTTTGCAACACCGACATTTTCGATGTTGTCGAGGACGTTTGTGAGGTTCATTTTGAGGTTCATTTTAGAGGAAAATTTCATGCTAAAATGGAAAATTTCAGTTCATGCTATCTGCCACTGAATGGAGAATATCACTACAATGTTCTTCATGTAATTCGACGAACAGTCCAGGTGGCCTAGGGAAAATTCTTTTTCACTTGATCTGAAACTGGCCCTTCACAGAGGGGCTTTTAATGTTCATGTTAATGTGCAAATTGGATCGGTGCTTGGAAAATTGTGTATGGGGCTACTATTACATTATTACCTGACGGGCGGCGCTATCCTCAACGCGGACATTAGTCAATGTAGTACTCGACGGATTCTGCTTGGCGAATATTTGTTTATTATTTTATTTATCGATACTCGTTGTCGAATGAGTCGGCATGGCTGAGATTTTGAAAGCAATATGCTATGGGGAAGACAAATTGAGTTTGTGCGAAACTCGTCTCGTGGTTTACTTGTGCATTGGGGAAAGAAAATACACTGGTAAGGGGCCGACAAATGTTCAGCTAATTTTTGAATTTAAATGTTTTCCGCAGGCAAAAACTGTCTAGAAGTGGTAGAGTTCGCAAACGAAATCTCTTCGTCGGGAACGTAGCAATAGCAGTGAAGAAACAGAAAACGTACCCGAAATTAGAACGAGTTAAAGCGACTTCATCTGAATCACGCGTAGTTTTTATTATCTCCGCCACTTCGGAAGTGTTTGTTGACCTCGCTCTGCTGTGCGCCTTCCTGCAATTCACACTGGACTTTGTCTCGCCAGTGAATTATTCACCTTTATTTAATTCCAAACCTTTCACACAGAGACGCAATGATTATATCTTCATTACCTTTTTTTTTTTTTTTAAAGCTGACCATCAGCCAACATTTAACGTCCACGGTAGCAGTATCTTCATTACCTGCGAACTATGACCCCACGCGACATACGATATGCTCTATATATATATATATATATATATATATAT
>MNPL01002825.1:0-13320 GCA_002081605.1 Tropilaelaps mercedesae
ATATATATATATATATATATATATATATATATAGGAGGTGGCGAGCACAATAGCACTGGAATTTGCGCTCGGTTTTGCTCACCACCTGCTCCACGTTGCTGTTTGCTGACTCTAGTTCGTGTCCGATTCCGTTGATCGATGTTTTGAATTGACGTTACAGCAGCTTTTGACCATTCAACCTCTGCATTCAAAGGTGCTCTCTCTCAGCCTGTCAGCAGTGTCTACGCAGCAATCAAACTCTTCGGTTTTTACACAGAGTGAGATTACGACGAAGAAGAACATGCTGCGCAGTCGATTGGGCAGTTACTCTTCTGTTTGTACCTTAGCTTAAGTCGGGTCATGGCAAGAGAGCCGCACCTCTTACCCTAGCTCGGCTGCCCTAAAACGACGAAGTTCGGAAAAATCACTGGACGCCTCCTAAACCCTGGTGCGGTGTGCCGTTATAATCGGCGCCAAAGCCACCGGCTCAATTCGATGTCAGGAAAGAGAAAAGGAAATCGGACCCAAGTGGCCACGGCTTCACTGTCACACTGACCGTCGCGCCCAAATGACATCGAACATTCTTTCCGGAGGACAGGGGGAGGAGGAGGAGGAGCGGAGGTAAGGACATAGGATGCTGGTAATGGAGAAGGAGGGCGGAAGATCGATGTTGCTCTTCATAGCCCTGTGTTCGTGTTGTTGTTGTCGCAGGTACTGCTATTTCTGGCTCCTTATTGTCATCGATATCATTATTACCCTTGGAACCAGGATGCTCATTGGAAGAGATATCGAGCACCACAATAAGACAAACGCAAAGAAATAATAGCCTTTAAAAGACCGAAAGACGGCCATCAATCCGTTTAGGGCAGTTATGCTAATTATTTGCTAGTCCTCTGTGTGCTGGAAGTGAAAGCAAAATAAGCCGATGGAATTTTTCGCTTCTAATTTTAATAATTAATGAATCCTTGTATCAAGTTACAGTTTTTGAGATGTCAGCTATACACGTATATTACAGGTCTACCCTGCCACACGCTAGCACAGTGAATTGCTCAGCAAAGTATATCAGTCACCCATCCTTTGTTTTGCGTAGGCTTGCCAAGTGATTAAGTTCCCAGTTCGTTTTGTTTTCATCAAATTGTTACGACATCTGAAATTGTTTATATCCTCTAGTAAGAGCTATTAATACTATGCGACTAATACTATGCGGATAGTCGCCTCCTTTTGATGAAGTGGTTGACTGTAATCAACTTTTGCTTGTGTATCTATTTTGCCCCGTTTATTGAAAATTTACCTTTTACGTATTTCCTGGCCGCGGCAAGATCAATGCCCTCCCATACGAGTGGTTCACCGTAGGGTAAACTGGCGGTAATTGGCTTGTTATTGCAGTTTATTCTTGTTAGTGAGCCACGGCCGGTGAGTAGTTCCTTGATCAACCATGATTTATCGCTCTGATGAAAGCACGAGGCAATTGCTAGCAATGTCAGATGCACGACTAATAGTAAAAGAGTAGGTACCGGGCTGGGTAGTTGCATAGCAAAGAAACACGTGATATGATGCTCGGGCGTACGGCATAACATCAACACCACAACAAACGTAGACCTTCATGGATTGACAGCTGTACTCGTCCGCGCGTATTATTTTAACGACGGGTTGTAAGAGAATGTACGATTTGTGTAGAAATCACTTATTGTGTAGAAAGACAAAAACGAAGGTTTAAATTACGAGAAAGATATATGTGGGTGTTGTGATAACTATACATCCCCTTTATATGTGCAGAAAGTTTAGTGGGAAGTGATAAATAAGACTATCAAGTGTATTTGAGCTTCATCTTCTCCCTATCGATGACCTACTTTGCATAAGCATTTTTTAGAACCCATTTTTAACATTGCTGAGCTCCACTCGCAAAGGCGTAAACAATGCTAAGGTGCAAGACAATTTGAACAGAAGAACGGTTCACGACTGTCGGAGAAGTTGCCTCAGAAACATATATTCAGGGGCATGCTCTTCCACTCCTTTAATGGAAAAAAGACGGGAAGTGTAAGAATTACAACCTATTGATCCGTCATGCTGCTCAGCGGTCTGTTGAGAACCATCATCGTGTACAGAAATTGAGCCTATAAAAATGCACGTCGTAAACTAGGGACTTGTTAACCCAAATATGACGCCAATAATCTGACAACGGTGGGCATTTTAGAGGAATTCTCAAATCGAAAATGAGAGAAGAATTCTGTTTCGAAAACAAAGAACACGCCACCGCCTCAAAAAGTAGCGTAATATCCATCCCCGATACCAGCACCACTGCCGAAAAAATTATGGAAAAAACATAGAAAAATCCGCAATCGGGCTACCACGCGCGAATACACTCGGCACACACAGTTCAACTGTTTGCCAAGCACGCGATACGGATTGCCCAACAGGTGCCGCAACGACGCCAGCCTGGGCAGATGCTACTCGAGAAGCTCAACCATCGCTTGATTCCTTATTGCAGCAATGGCAACAGGTCCACGCTGACGCCATCAACGGCAGTCGAATAATCGGTGGAATCGGATGGACCGCAACGGCTCGATCTCTCCCTACGGGTCCATTCCTATCTGTTCGTATCGTCCAGTGGGGACGAATTGCGGACACTATCTACTTCCGGGCAACATCGGCAACAACACGATGACGATAACGGCGGCAACAACAGGAGCCACAGCAACAACAACAAACACAATAACAACAACACCGAGGACTGACCGGCAGCCGGTAGCAGCGGCAGCAACGCCGCCAAGAAGAACGCAGAAGGAAAAGACGGCAATATCGGGTCCTGGTGCGGCATATCCGAACGAGAGGTAGGCGGGAGACATCGGTCAACGTTAACCGTGGGCCATATTTGAAAGGCGCGGGAGGTTCGGCGGATGGTCGCTGCCAGAGCGGCACGCAAGGGAAAAGACGTCGCTTGGAAGGGCCAAGGGGACAAGTCGTTCTCCCCGGATTGCAGTCATTTTAATGCATCATGCATGTATATACACCATACTGTATTAGAAAAAATAATAGAATTGTTGCGGCATCCCCGTCGGCTCCTATCTCATTCGTTATTCGTCGAAGATGGAACAACCGGGAGAAATAGTTGCTTGAACGCAGATCAGGTGGTTTCGGTTCAATGTATGGGGCAGGGTCTCTGCAATCCTTTCGATTTTTACTATACACCACCTATTGACATGGACGCAGACGGACATCAGTGTCCCGGCGTTTGCCATTTGCAAGGAACACTGGCCGGTGGCTAGAAGGACCAAACGGGAAGCAATATTTTTGTTACTCGTGCCAAGCCTATACATAAATCAATGACCGATTCTCGCGTTCATGCAGGACGCAATGGATAGGAGAGTGAGGTCAAATATAGGTCTGCCTTCCTTTTCCCCTCGTCACCAGGAGGTAATCCAAGATAGAACTCAAAACTGACATTAGCAGCTAAGGAACCGAAATTAAGTACCACATATTGCACTTCACTACGACTTGAAAAAATAACCATGTGCGATTCACGTTAGAAGTTTGTGTACGCGCACAACGTTGACGGTTTGAACTATTCAGTAGATGGATAGGAGATGCAAAGTGACAACTGGAAGGACTGCTATAAATTATTTATTGAAAAATGTCTAATTCTATTGTTCGTTTCAATTGCGGTGCATTCACTGCTCTAAATACGTGCTAATATTTATTTTGGGTTGCTTAAGGCTGGGTTCCGTTTGAGTTTGAATGCCGAAAAAAAGTCTAATTTAAATCGTTCAGATATTTGGTTCATCATTTTGCTTTATCCGTTTTTCAGCTGCACACGTTGACCTAACAGATTGCATTAGCCAGAGACCAGTCGCCGAAAAACAGGTAATCTGTTACACAAACGAAAACGTATTTGGTTAGACATATAGTCTAGATTTGAAGCAACGAACTGTCTAAATACCTCCAAATTGCAAATGAGGAAAGCTAAGTAATAGCGATTGTTACATTTCCGCTAGCATGTCAATACTGTCATTTTGGCCTGTTTTTAAATATAGGCTTAGCCACGTCCACCTCTGTAAGCATCCGTATAAGACTACAGCAGACATTCCACATTACGGGCGTATACCATCCAAAATATCGAATAATTTCTTGTGCTACGCAATTGAGACAAAAGGTCACGCTGGCGTCGCGCGGAGGCATCCGTTTCTACCGATCGTGCATCTGGCACAAAACAGATGGTAAAAATTGCAGCAGCAAAGAGCTGCGTGTGCTGTTGCCGTACAGCAAATTCGGTTCCACCAGCCGTCTCACGCGTGGCCGATGGCGTCTGGTAGCTCCCACTGCAGCTGGAGCTGTCTGGAGCGGAAGCGTGCGTCGAATGCACGAGCAACTGGAACAACAACTGCCTCGGGCATCTCTGACCATTTTCGTTCAAATAACCTGACTCGGCGTCATTGCTGTACAAGGCGATCCGCGACTAATCGACATAGTGAGCCGCTATCGCCGGTAGCCACGCCGGTCAGTTCGTTTCCACTTTCACTTTAGGGTATGAAGCGAACTCTGGCGCGCAGATCGTCTATAAATGCGCCGATGGTCCTGTGGACGACGATGTGCGCTACAACATCGTTAGCGACGGAGACCAAGTCAAATGCCATCTCGTCGTAGACGAACCACGGCCGCCGGTGCGATCTCTTCGCTGCTCTAGTCGACGCTGCCGACGTTTAATTTTGTAGCCTCACCATGCCCGGCTATGGTATTGCTGCACGGAAGGAATCGTTGATGGCCGAGGTGAGATTGCGTGTAGTACGCCGCTACGGTGACGAAACACCAGTAGTTAATGTCCGCGTCTTCGAAAAAATGAAGGCCGTCATCCTGTAATCGATGCTGTTACTGTCATTTCCTACTATGTTCATTTAGCATAGTCGTGGTGGTTCATAAGGCGAAATGTCACTACAATAATAATAAAAATAATAATAATAATAGTAGTTGTAGTTCGCCACGAAGAACCATCAGCAATGGCCTACACTGGCAAAGAATCGATGTGGAAGGCGCTATATTAGTTTGCCACCAAAACATGAATGAAAACAAAGCTTCAAACGTGTGCCAGCAATCACACCGGGTTCCCGTCTATACTTATCGCTAGCGGGCGCGCGACACAGTCTTGGTTAATAAGAGGTGATCCGGCGGTAAATCCCGCCAACACGTGAAAATAATCAGGCTAGTTTGAAATTACAAAAGATGGCGGTGAGATCATCGAAGCTACTTACGTATAGTCATGCATAGAGGATGCCACCATTGTCAAAACTGTTCGGCCGAGCATAAGCTAAAACAATTATTATGTTCTGATATCTGTTGACTAATCACATAATTCCGCATGATGACAAAATAAAGACGTTTATCAAATTCGAGTAGGATTTGATTAAAATTGCTCATGATCGCGCCGCATTCTACTTTGCAACTGCAAATGTCTCTTGGAACTATATATGTGATCTGACCGAAAAATTGGCATGAGTTGCCATCACACAGAGCGAATGCCATCGTTCGCTTCGCCTCACAAGTCTCCCGACTACCTTCATTTGCGTATTCATATACCACGTGTTTAACCATTCAGATGCTTAGCAGAGCTCCCTTTGAAAGGCAGTGATGGGCATGCGTATAGCCGAAGCACTGCACGTCGCAAGAACTAAAATAAATACATTTGGAGATTCGCGTCATTGTAAACTTGGAACCGCTTTTGCATTATTGGTCTAGTGCTCACATAGTGGAACTCGGATCTAATTCAAAATATTTGAATTCATCGTGCAACTCATCCCCCGATCTTTATGTGTTGTTCTTAAACGTTAACTCTATGTTCTACTGTTGGTGTTCGTAATGACAATGCGTCGACTGTGCCCCCTTTATTGCCAGGCTCACTTCGCTAACTTTCTTCAACTATTGAGACATTCGTGGCCAACGGACAGGAAAAGTAGCATAAGGTCATACATCAATTTGACAGTTGTTGAAAAATAAACCCCCTCACAGGGTATTAACCCTTAAACTCGCGTCTGCTCAAAACTTTTCAATGCACAGCATATGTCTATAATGTTAAATCAATTACAAAACGCATTTTTCCTGCAATAACCTAATATGAAAAATAGATGATAGAAAAGCTTTAATGTTCGTTGATTCCAAAATATGTTTATCCGTTTCGTATTGAACATTGCCATTAACGGACTTTTTATACTGTATGTCAGCGTAGTACGTGTTTTTCCACGATTCTCAAATCCTCTTTTGATCGCTTTAGATGAATAGCAGACTCACACAGATACAATTTATAAGGGCTTTGTGTACCTCCAGTTGTGTTGAAGTATATTTGTTGGTTTAAACCATATCGTACGCTTTGAGTATACCTGCTGTAACGTTCATAGATGATATCACGCGAATAAAATGCTTTTTGAAACGACAGTAATTGACTTTCCTCACAGCCACTAGATTATCCAGTATCTTTGTGCTTTATTCGGGTACAGATCTTAAACGAATTATGCCAAAAAATATGTTTTTCTGAAAGTAGCGCTTGCTAATTTATTACATGTGGTTTCAGCCAGGTGATGAAACGGCGACATATAAATATTCGGTTTGCAAAGAAAATTACTTTCCAGACACGCCTATCCCTGTCTGGGCGGCACAGAGGCAGGCTATTATAAAAATTAGATTCCTAATATGAAAGCCGCTCTCAGCTCTATGCGAGCATAGTTTTTGTTCAGCGAAGAAACAGGGCAGTTAGCGCTTTCGGCAAATAGGCGCCCACTCGCACTGTGACATGATGAGGGTGCGTTCCAACGTATTAGCCTTGGTTACAAGGCATTCTTTGTATGGCAAAAAAAACACGCAAGTGAACGTTTTACGTTTATATTTTTGTCATTGTCTGAGTAAAAACCCTGAGAAACAACGTAAACGCTAGAACCGCAAATTTCGACGTTTTTATTGGAGGACGGTGGAATTCAACGAAAAGGGTGAGCACCTGCGCCTCGATTTCGCAAAACCTGTATATATATTGATTCCATTCAGACAGCTGTATATGGACGCGCTCAGAACTAGCTATGCACAATTTGATTTTGTATGGGGACACAATACCAAGTGGATACGAGTGACAAGATTTGAATTTTCTATGTATGCGTTTGTATGAGAAATGACCTAATACTATTTACTCTAATTGTGCGTTACTATGGTGAAAAAAGATGTAAATAGTACGATGCAACGTAAAGAATCTATTGTTTAACTTACGTTTTCTAGGTAATTCAGTATGCGCTTGCATGACAATTGTTTAGCCTATTTTGAATGCTGTTGCAAACAGATACACGACGGAAGTAAGCACAAAACATATGTTGGAGAGGAGGGGTGACTTATTAAAAATTGGATTAAAATCTCTAAATTTCGAAATCTATAAATGAGTAGGAGAAGGTCGTATCGGCTTATTTTTTTCTAAATAGTCTTCGATCTAAAGCATGTGCAATTCGAGAAAAACAGCGCCAAACCTAGTAAGCAAGAACTGCAATGAAAAAAATTACACCAAAATATATACCCACACGCCTAGGCACACGTAACATACGTAGTCGACACCAAGAGGGAAACACATCTGCCATAATTAACCAGATAGCAGTGGAAAAATATTTATGTTCAGATGTCATAGTTATGAAATGAACAAGAGGCAAGTGATCTGTGATGGATTTGAAAAGAATGAATGAATAACATACATTGTCGTATGCAGGCATTATAAGCGTAATGAAGCATGTGGTTGGGCTTAATAAACGTATAACGTTAATAAGGACGCACAGACCGTGACTGTTGTCGTGTTTATGATATTTGTATGATGTGTGGATGCCGTTAAAAAAATACATGTCGCTCGTAATATCGTTAAATACAAAAATGAGTATCTGTTCGGCTTGTTTCGAAACCATTTCCAATTTTTTTTGCATCGGCCAAGGCATACGTCAAAATTTCTCAAGAGGCGAAAGGAATATTAGCGTTCTAGGCTCCTAGACATTGGAGGCTTTAAGCACAGCTCCTAACAAGCATTAGGTATCAGGCAAAGCCAGGTTATAAGCAATACACAATATGCTATAACGCCATTGTATTCAGCTACTTTACAAAGATTAACTAAGTTCCTAGCGAAATACAAAGCTCTTAATGCATAGTAATTGTTCTCCAAGCGTTTGCAGATACATTAAATTTACCTTATCTTTAAAAGGAAGTCTATTGCCAATCAGAGAAAAAGACGACTAAAACTAACATAAAACAAAAGCTTAATGCAACCTTCCCTCAATTTACGGCAGAACAGCGGATCGTCTCATCATTACTACGAACGACTACATGCCACAAATCATTTCATTTTCTGAAATAAATACCCTTTCGCCCTCCCGTGACAAATTAAGCCAAATCAGTTACTCGTAGCTCTAGTTGTTTGTGCTTTTTTTAACCTTTTTCTGTTCATTGTTTTGACTCGCTTTTGCTGTCTTTACTACTTTCTCTCTTTTGCTTTTCCTTTTACTCTCGCGCTCTCTTCTCTCTATCTGTCTATCTGCATCTGAACCGGTCAGAGTCGTTGTCAGAATTTTCTTCATACATGACTACCGAAGCGCGAGGTGATGCGAAGTAAGTGCGTGCCTGTTCACTGCGTCACTAGCTGGAGACGTAGATAATATGACGCCGTTGGGCTTATTTTCTCTATTTTTTTTACCTTTAGCTTTTGTTACTGGCTTTATCACAGGGAAGCTTACTTCGCCTTACTTTGCCGAGCGGTCCATGCTGCCAGCTAATAACTAATGGCCGGATCCGTTACCTATACAGTAATCAGAAGCGCGGCTTCTATACGCTTGCCTCGACAGGCCTGTCTGAGCGGTGATATCTTCTGCGCGCTACTAAACGAGCTCGTTGAAACGGGACGAGGTCTTACTTCGCATATAATGGAAACGAAACGGGGGAAGGAAAATACTGCATTTTCCTGCTATCTTCAGACTGTGCCGGCCTTTGTACTGCTAATAAGTCAACTAAAATAGGCAACGCTAGTTGTACGCAGCTGCTGGCAACTTCGCAAGCTTGCCAAGTCAACCAAAGGCTAAAGCGGACCAGGAAAAGTGATTGGCTTTACTTGACTATGAGTCGTTTTTTACGGGCCAGATAAATTCGAATTCCTTCATCCAACAACTGGGAATTCTTTTGTAGAATGAGGCGATTTTAGTATTATTTTGATGTGCCTTAAACCATTGTTGCGCGATTCGAGTTACGAGAGTCGCTGCCTTTGTAAATATAGCAATTGTTAAGAGATTTATTTTAGAAGTTTCTATTGCTTGCTGTGAAATCTGTATTGGTTCAGCTGTCTTGTGTTCAGCTTATATGCTTAGATCCAATTGTAAATCTGCTTTTCTGCTGGGTCAACTATTCATTTATTTAGGAAAAATTGCACCTTATGATGTATAAATGAATACAGTAGTGATATTACCCGCAAGATGATTTAATCGAAGCTAATAGTCGGAACAACGTTATCGTATTTTAATATGAGACACACATAGACGAATTAAAGCTATTGCTCCTAAGCTGTCATTCGCTTACGTAATAGTTTTCTGGGAAGGCCTGCCGACTACCCTTACAGCAGCGAGAACCCCTCAGAGTGATGCGACGGGTTCCACGGGCATTCGCCAGTCAGATTCGCCGTTGACTGCTCTGGGAATGTTGCCGCCATGTTCCTTGTCGGTGTTGTCGGTGTTGTTCCGATAATGTTGCTCAATTCATTTCTACTTCAAAAACACCCTTGCTGGAGCCCCGTTCGGAACCGTCAGCAGAAGCTGGTTGCGACTCAGCAAGACCTGGTGGACGATAAGTCAACGACTCTAGTCGTTAAGTATCCAGAAGTGGGCATTCCTCATCGATAGGTTGGCTACGATAATGTAGATTGGAAAGACGCTTCTAAACTCTTCGTCGTAACCACTCTTATTAATAGTTTTGTAGATATCATTCTTGTCGGTGGCGTGCTTGATGATGGTGGCCCTTTCCTTTTTCTATGAATGACGTAATGTACACGTCGTGACAGATAGGTTGATGCACATTATTGGACGGTATCCGTACGTTGATAAAACATTGTGGAGGAAGGATATGAAAGCTGACCGCTTACAATGTCTCAGCATAAATTATTTTTCCGTTAGCGTACTTTAAACCTCATTATAGGAAGTGGACGAGGAGATAAAACAGGTAGTCGTAAGGAAATTCGAAACCGAGACAACATATGTATAACTGAGACTGTATATGTTGATATATGTATAACAGAACCACTGCTACCTGCTTGAAGAATGCATGCATATTGTTAAGGACAGCAAAAGTATATTTTATGATTCGAGCCGAAAAGAAGTGAGGTTTTATTTACTATTGGGACTGATACTTTTACACATTGTACGTAGTTAGCCACTGATAATAAAAAAGTTAAATAAATTTTTATTGCTCTGCATTAGTGAATTTTACGAAAGGCATGCGCTTCAAATTTGGAAGGAGGCGATAGCTGCTGTCACCACGGTGACCGAGTTTTTGATCAGGCTGGATCATGAATGCGTGTGAAGGTTTAACACTGACGCAGTTACCGACACTTGTGCTGTCTCACACCAAAGATCGAGCTGTTAAGCATCCAACCGATCATAAGCTAGCGAAGAAGTCTTTCGTCAACTCAAGGCTGGTTACATAAATGTTATATGTAGTAATAATTCTGATCTTAGGAAGCCAAATAGAAATTTTTTTTTCTTTTACATATCTAGGTTTAATTGCTTGGTCATGTATCGACCATCCGAACGAGGCTGCTAATAAGAAAAAAAGTTGTTTTTATATTGTAACTGATTGAATCAAAATGGGATTAGCTTGTGAAGCGTATATAAATTGTCTGTGTGAGCAAATCGGTAGAAATAATTACAATGTCGGAAGGGTAATGAAAAATTGCCATCGCAATAAGCCCATACCGTGCATATTCATTTAACACAAAATTTATCTTTAATGGCAGGGGAAACTGCGACCACTAGACTATTTCGAAGTGGTACGTTTTATAAAAGACGCTCAGAAGGCAGTATGTACCGTTTTGCGATTTCTTTGGATTATACTGCAGAGAGGATTTGGACAGTGGCAGCAAATCGGTTCCGCGAAACAGCAGCCATTCATAACCTCTACACGTCTATATGCGTGTATGTGTGTGTCTTTGTATATAGCTTAATGGATGCTCAGAAGGTATTCCATTAATGAAAGTAAAAGCGGTCCTATTTTTTTTGCCGAGCCGATTAAGGCCATAGCAACAGTGGGCTACAACTGATACCAGTGCGAAAGTCGAAGAAGCAAGCAGATGGTATACAATTATGTGTAAACAGATTGAAGAGGGGAAAAGGATAGTCAACCGATGTCGACACCTGCAAACTCTAAAGTTGAACTTCCGAATGCACATGTACCCATATATCTGTTTTTTGTGAATATGAATTTCGTAGAAGGAAGAATGGAACAAAAGCCATTGATACAAAATGATTATGATAAAAATTAACAAAATGACAATGAAATGAGTGGATAAAATGACACAGCTTGCTTGGACATGTTAAATATTTTTATTGAGCTTCACCGAGTATATTTATGCGGTGAATCATTTAAAACTATTGAAAATATCCTTTATTTCTTCCATGTTCAGCAAGGATAAGGTCAACTTGTTGTAGCTATCTCTCTATTCAATTATGTCATATTAGCGCAACTGACTAACCTGAATAATTTGCAAGAGTACTTAGCACAAATAATAGTTATTTAATTTGCAAAATATTTTTACGGCTTTTTCTGTAACCGAAAATAGATTAATAAATGAGTCATATTACATACAACATGGTGGGTGTGTAGTAAATTCGTGCCAAAATGGTTTATACAATGACCTTAATTGTAAATATACAGAATGATTTGACGCTCAAGCCTGACGATCTTCTTTTCTGTTTTAGGGGGTTCTTCTATTGCTACTGGTTGTTTTCATTGGGGCGGTTCACAGCGATGGAAATCTACCTGAAGGTGTCGAAGTGGTCACATCTACATCGGTGTCGGTCCGGGTATCCACGTCAGAAGATCACGTACCGCGAGAATCTGTCATCAACCAGGTGGTTGATAAGGAAAAGACTCAGCCAAGTGGTAGAGGAACGGTGAGAATAAGCTTTTCAGATCTACAAAAATGCAGGACACAGATATAAGAACTATCGTACATTCAGTCCCTTAATGACCCAATAATTAATAAATTTTACACCTTCTATATCTATTGGCAATCACTTTCTGACAATTACAGATAACAATCACAACTGCAGCTATGGGTCGGTTGTAAAACTATCTTTCATTTGTTTTATTTGTTGCGGCCTTTTAATGTAGCAAGCATCGTTAAATGTGGCATGAAGCTTTACTTTTCACAACATTTTTTATTAGATATCGAAAAATTTTCAAATTTCGTTTTATCAAGTATCGGTTTGACCCAGAATCTTTTTAAGTAAATTTGGTTTCCATAACGCGTCGTTTGATGCTACAGAATATTATTGCATGCATATAGAGAAATGGTTCAATTCAAAGAGTTTAGGTCTTATTGGTAATTTAAACATTGGAATATTTGGATTTTGCGCGAAATTAATTATACTAACTATTATAAGCCCTGTCCGTACACCTTTTCGGCATATATCAGATTAGTCATTTTTTTCAGTTTTTTTTCAGGGTTTTATACCATAGGTTTGACTTAACATCTCTGAGAAATTTCTTCCAGATAAAGTTGGCCCAACCATTTGCTACATAGAATAATCGTTACTGCGAAAAAGCAATTGTCTTGATTGAAAAAATCTTTTGCTAGCTTTTTCACAAGCCTCTAGTTTGTTTTTCATTGAATGTGGAAGTGCTTTGCTTCAATATTTGATGGATGTTCATAAACCCCAATGCTGAAACGCTGTCCCGTAAAAACTAGAATCAGATAGCTGTAAATACTAATTGTAGGATTTAGACATGATGTAGAAGTTCAATCAATACAAAAAAATAATTTCTTAACCATCTTCTGTCAACAGGAAAGCTGGATGATCCACCAGCTGTAGTAATAATACGCAATCAACATATGGTAGTGCATGCTAGATCGAAGAGTTCGCTGGTTATATCAGTTTGGAGACGAATGTGAAGGTCACTAAAGAATAAGAAAGTATCGGATGAAGCAAAAACAGTAGGCATCTGTACCAATCACAACTAGTTTACACAAAATGGTTAAGATTTTTGCGAAATTTGAGGATCTAGACTACTGTACTTCGTCATTTTGTATGAAATAGGACCCGGGTGCTCATATATATATATATATATATATATATATATATA
>MNPL01002827.1:0-47493 GCA_002081605.1 Tropilaelaps mercedesae
ATATATATATATATATATATATATATATATAGTTTCGTTACCTCTATCTAGTTCGATTGAGTTGAACAAACAATTATCGTACTCTCTAGCTGGGCAAACAATTGCCGTCATGAACTGTAATCGAAGGACCTTGTTGGTAGAAAAAAACATCCGTAGATGCGTCTTGCGCATTAATTATTGTAGCAAGCACTTATCTATCAGTCTCGCAACAAGGACGGGAAACTTGAGGGCATCCCAAAGGGTTTCCATTTACCGTAGTACGGTTTGGTAACTTAAAGTTAGTACTCAAGTAGATCTTCATGTTTATCGAGCCTGATGTTCTGAGAATGATTTTTAATTAAGGAACTAGCAAAAGTCTTTAAAATATCGGTTTTTCAGCCAGCTTTGTATTGGACCTGGTACCTCGGAAAACAGCTACACAGATTTCCATGTGGCCGTCCTTTTTGCGAAGACAACGATGGTAAACCTGTGATCATCGCAAATTATGCTCACGACTGTCAATTTGTGATATATCACATCTCTTGCCAATAATATATTCAGACCCATTCCGCCGCAGTATGAAATAATACTGTTGTCAGGGTCTCATTCATTGGACGGTATAAATTCAGGTGCTTCCGTAAATTATTAAACAAATCTTAATAAATTAGTAAATAACTAAAATAAAAAAAATTCTTCGGGAGGTTATTTTTCTGCATTAGATAGTTACGTACTATTTTATGCAACATAATGAAAAAGCCAATTCAATATATTTTGAACCAATAGGCCTCTTTTCAGCACCGGTAAGAACACTTACTGTTTAGAGTCCATGACTAGTCTCATACTTTTTTGTTGACCACAATGTTTTTAAAAAAGATCATTAGCCTGGACCACTCTAATTACGTTCATCGCAGACTTTGTTAACATTTCAAGCATATTTTGCAGATAACTACTGCAAGTCACACAATTCGGTTAGTGGTCAAATAATCAGTGTTATTGCTGTCTATGCTGAGTTAGAGTTGACTCCTGTTCTCGCTTGTTCACTCCTTCTAAAAACACCTGCTTAGCCTCAGATGCATTTTACAACAATAAAAACTAAGCATGCCCCTCATTAACCTCTGCATTCTGAGCGAGACCCGCATTCAACTGCAGAAGCAGTTCAACGGGTCCCCATTGAGCGAAGGCAATCTTTTTTCGACTTTTACCCTTACCAAATCAGTAATTCCCCTTGGTGCCATGTTTGTGGGTATTGAAAAGGTCCTTTTCTAACTTGTCATTCACATACGGACCGCTGCCTTAGCAAAGTCGTACTGGAACAATGTGTTTCAACACACATTTGCCAATGGTTCAACTTTTTATTACAAATACTATGTTGTAAATGTTATTAGGCCGCGTGCCATTTATTGTTAAAAAAATCGTATGTAAATTGGTTAATATTGTTGTTATATTACACCAGTCGAGGCGATAGCCTTGTTACTAAGTAGCGTGACTTGTAACTCTGACATATGGTAGTTCGTGCTGCTGGTGATGCATACTTTTTATGCTATATATACTAAGGACTCTAAAAGTATGCGTAATTTTATTGCAGTAATACAAACTTCACATGCAGAATATGCCAAGTAGCATTTTGAAAATACTAAATCTAGCGAACGAAACAAGCATAAATTGAAGATACGTAGATTCGGGGACATTTACGTGTGTGTATATTGCCGCCATACATTAAAATACGATTCAATTTAAAATATCAGATTACGGCGCTATTGCAAACCACTCATCACCTAAGCACTGCTATGCACACGTTGACCAAGCTGAAACTTGACGTTTCATTAACTCCTAGATCAAGAAGCTGCTCTCTGTATAAAAGTAAGAAGCACCTCTCGCATAAAGTGTCTGCGGTGCCTGCCTTTAGTAACTACACACACTAATAGCCTCTAACGTTAAAAAAAGGGTCAAAAACTTTACGGGAACGCGAGCGAGACAAAGGCGCTTCCAGCGGTTCGCTCCGATTGGCAGTTAATTTAGCTGAGAAGGTAAAGCTCGCCCTTGGAACAGGTTCCCCTCCTTTACTGCTAAGACGGGCACGCTGATATCAAGGTCCGTACACATCCAATGCCATTCCTACGTACATCGTTATTGCCGTATACCAATACGTTTCTCGGATAACCTAACCCAAGACAAGGGCATTTGATGCATCACGCCAGTGGAGTGGACGCATGAGCCGTTGACTATTAAATGTTCGGCCACCAGTGCGAAATCCGGCAACGACGCATCTGAGCAATAACCCACAAGAATAGATATGAAGAATCATTCGTGTCGGATACAGAAAAAGCTTCTCACAGAAATGCTACTTCAAACTGAGAAACATCCTAATTCAATCGTAACTCATTTGCAGATACACAACGGCGCAAAAAACACAGCGTGTAACTGGATGAGCTTTACAGCCGAAAACTTTCAATAGCTGTGTACCAGAATAAATGCATTGTTACAGAGTGAGAGCCGTAATCACCACAGCGTCCGCGACTCAATCTGTGTCTAAACATATTTGCTAATCTAGTCTCGCAAGTTTCGCCCTCATATCCATATTCAATATCGAGTCCGCCATCAACGACAAGCCATCTATGTCGCCCTAAAAAGCCATGCAGATTCCAGGCTCTAAGCAGTCCTTGCATTCAGGGCCACCCACTCAATCCCCATAAACTTAGTGATGACTTGATATTCAATCACAACCTCTGGTGAAATAATACGCATATATATAGAACCCGCATGACCCAAGCGCGGTGCAAGAACACCGCTCAATTTAGGGGCTTAGTTTACATAGTCATCGTGATTAAAGGGTTTAGTAATCCAGACAGCATCGACGTCCTATCACCCATGCTAATAGCTGTGCCCATGACATCCACAGCATAGTTGGAGATAGATTATTGGGGAAATAAAAATGATATCATTTGATATGGAAATTGTTTGGAAATTCTACAACAAGCTGGTGTATATACAGGTATTTTTGTTTCGTACAAGCTGTCGATCCCGAATAATGATAAGCCATTGCCGTTCGGTGGAGGTCAGTAGGTTCTGTGAGTATGATACCCATGAGAGACAACTGTGAACAAGTTTTTATCCCTTAAATAGAGGTCTTTTGAATAAAGCCCAGTATATTAATGCTGCACTTTTAGATCGGGCAGTGCTTTACGATAAACACCGGCCGAGTAGCTCGCGTAGCTGTCTCGCCCTCTGGTCCTGCCATTACTTTCATTCATTGAAAAATCAATAATACTTGTGTTGACCTCTTCGTTCGTGCAATTTCATAATTAGCAATTGTACAGGATGTCTCCAAGGATATAAAAAAAGTGACGAAATGAAGGATAATATATATAGAGCTATATATATAGATTAATTTCGGGTTGGCAGCATCGTCCAAAATGACCCTAATTCGAACATAAGTTACGACAATTCTGAAACGAGGTTGCACACAGCCACGGAAGGCTAGGCGCATATACTCATGCTAACTCAAATCCTACTGTGCACGTCAAAAAAACATGCTAAACAAGTTAAGCCTTCACACTAGTGATAGCAGGCAGTTGGGGGGTAACCTTCAGTAATTTAAGGAACCTTTTACCTCCTCTGTATTAGATCGATGCCGAATTCGCGCTGCTACAGATAAGATTATCTGTAGATGGCTTCACTGAGACACCCATGTTATCAGCGCCCAAATTTATACAAACTATAAAAGAAAGCGGGCACAATCAGCTATGACAACCATTAAGTTTCCTGACGAAATTTCGCTAGTCAATACCGGTCTATACAGTGTTCCAAACATCACTTGTTAATACTATAGAAGTAGCGCGACTGCATGCTGGTAGCTTTACTGAAGGTGTATTTGCACATTGTACATTATGTTGTTAAAACAAAACATAAGCATATACGCTGGTCTGTCTAACAGTACTTAAACTGTGTATGCAACGATTTAAGGTGCTCAACTATAGCTATTCCATCGCTATTTTTTACGGCGAAAAATATGATAAAAGCAAATGTCCTTCGAATGATCCACATCAAGCATGCAATTTTGTTTCAGTTAAAATAAGTCGATAATTGTATTGCACCTGCAACGTCTCAACAGAAA
This sequence comes from Tropilaelaps mercedesae, assembly GCA_002081605.1. Classification (NCBI taxonomy): domain Eukaryota; kingdom Metazoa; phylum Arthropoda; class Arachnida; order Mesostigmata; family Laelapidae; genus Tropilaelaps; species Tropilaelaps mercedesae. The sequence goes on from MNPL01002827.1 coordinate 4,094, forward strand.
CACTTTCTACAAACGTTTAGATTACTTGATTTCAACAATGATTAAATTTCAATTGGCTACCGCAGCCTAAACGTTTAGAGTAGGAGAGCTACCCTAAACAGCCTAAAAAGGTTACCATTGAAGTATATAGAGCTATTAGACTCTGAATTTCGTAAAGCTTGGTCACTTTCCGCTCGATCTTGGAGCGCAAGTAATAATATAGGTGAAGATTAATTATCTACAACCCCAGCTCATGCCAGATTTGTTGCAAATCTTGTAGGCGGCAAATCAAAACAATGGAAACAATATAATCTCTGATTGAAAATAGCAATAAATCAATTGTAATTACATATTGTTAGGCGTTCTGTTGAGTTGCTGGACTGTATAGCCTCACGGCGCGAAGTTCATAAACATTACGTCCGGGTAGCGCTGGCCAACGGTTAATATTAAGCAGACCTCATAAGGACCGGATTGTTATTCGGTTGAATCAAACACGCAGAAATACTAGAGTCGGCGAAACAATGGGCTCAAACGAGCAGTTGTGTCAAACAGTCGCCACATGATTTCTGTTGCAGGCTTGACCTAGAAGTCACTTCGTCAAAATGTCAGGAGCAATACCAGAATGTCGAGCCTTGGTGCTACCGGAGACGTACTTCAAGGGTTAGTCGGGTGTCCGGGGACAAGAACGTCACATTCGGCAGACTGGACCAGGAGCAATAGCAAGGCGTTATCTTCGCTGCGGTACAGAAACTAACAGAAGGGCCGAGCAACCCTTTGTGATTTGGATATAACGTGGGCGCTGCGACAGATGGGCTGAAGAATTTTTCCAACCATTGACTTCGAGTGTTGGGCAACAAACGCGACAAGCGATGTGCACGGTGCTCTGAAACAAACGAACGTGTAAACCAACAACATGTAATAGATATCACACTTAGATAGTCACCTCAGAAACAAATGAGGCCGCTTGGGTTTAGCATGTTGGGCTGCTGAATTTGATTGAAATTTCCACCTTGAGTAGATTAATGATTTAATTTTCGAATATAAAAAAATACTTAAAGGTTCCATTGTTCAACCGACCGACATCAGACAACGTGTTACACATATTTAGAATTCCGAAGTAGAGATTACACAAAAAAGGCTGTTGCTGTCGATAAAATTTTTGAGTGACATGACCTGCCTTGTTTGCTGAATGTTACACATAGAGTTAGCTGCGCAGTCTCATACCCAATTGGTATTTTACTTATTTATTTTTTTTATATTTACCTATTTAATATTATATAAATGGCTAATAAAATGTAAATTATTAAAGCATCAATAATATGGTGTCTAAACGGTGTAATACATTGTTCATCACCAATATTTACTGGATGTAGGTATATATATATTTCTCGCGAGAGCTACATCGTTACGTTTTTCTCAAGAAAGGTTCATTGCGGAAAGCAGAAGCTAGCTGTTTGCCGGAAACCAAGACAGCTTGATGATGTACAACTTTGCGTCGTTTTACGTTTCCGGCATCGACTTGTCGTTAAGTGTACTGCAACATCTCTCATAAAGCTGCGCCTGTGAACATTGTGGTATTAGCTATCTGGATGATAGTGGATAACTATGCGCTATTCAAACATTCAACTTGAGATGCTTTGGGCTGACAGAAAAACTATCACACAGCTTTCTCATTGTATTCATAGATTCATAGATTGTATTCTCTTCGAAAAAAGGTGAAACAAGGATTTACTGTCGGAGAGCCGCTGGCCGATAAAATGCCAGGAAAGCAATATGTGACCTTAGACGAGGCGATATCGAAGAAGTGCCTAAGCAGTACCGCTCAATCAATACACAACGTTCTGCCGAAGGTGAAACTTAAAGGAATGACCACGCTTCAAGTTGGTTTGTAACTCCAATAATATTAGTGAGTGCACAAGCGAAATAGGGCTAGAGACACACTTTTTATTGACGGCCTAATCGGATTTTTAAACAAATTTAGGTAATGTGGGCATTTCTGGCTGTAGCAGGAAAAAAAAAATAAACGTTTTATATTAAAGCGACCATAACTAGGGCATGTGCTATTTCAACAGATCCTTTCACAATGAATATGTATACTGGCAGCCAGCTATTTGCTAGCTTGGTAGCAGTTCTTTCAGTTGCAAGCTCGTTGCCTGGCTTGCTGCTTCCACGACATAAACTCACGATATACAAGGAAAGCCCACAGCCCAAACACGGGACAAGTGAAATGCGAGAACTGCTGTGGAAAAGGCCATCTGTTTGGCTACATGTTTGCCTCTGCGGGATTAGCGGGCCGACATTCAAACGGGTCTGGCCAATCGGATGGGTCTCCTTTGTTTTTTATTATAAAAGCCGAATGAAAACGCCTGACTGCACAAAGGCAACAACAGCCTAGTTGCAAAGGTTTAGGCCAACACTGTGAGTCCCACATACACTAAAGCCACCCTGAAACGTCTCCTCTCGCAATAGGTCTGGAACTGCTGTTTGCATTACTTCAGATCTATGTAGGGACTAAAGAGAACTTGGCTTTCTGACACTACATTTGTCATTTAACGTGTTGAGGTTGCTAGTTCGGTCGGCTCGCTGTGTTTTACAAGAGTATAGACAAAAGACACAAGTGTACCCAAGTGCCTGCTTCACTGAATTTCACCCTTAGTCCGACAAAGCTTGCGTTAGAAGTTAAAAAAGCGCTCTAATAGTCAATCTATAAGTAGAAAGCATTTTGAACAAGAATGAATTGCTTTTAAATCAGTTCTTGATTTTATTGGAGTACTGCGTCACTCAGTCAATGCTAATGTTCCAGGCAACAAATGGCCTGTCGCCTCGAAAGCATCCCCTAGTATATTTTAATAGGCATGAAGCCGTGACGCCTTCAAACTGTTCTATACACTGGACAACGACAACTGCTACTACACTCGGGAAATAATGCAAACAGAGAGGAGCTCCGCTGGGTTAAGCTTTGTCTGCCTATGAAAAACTGCAGCGTCTTCCTGCAGAAGGGTTCTGGCCACTCTCTATCAGCTGGCTACTTTGGTCCATTATGGCATTGCGGCCATTGTGAGGTTCCCCTACTCCAACCGGCCGCTGCCGAATAGCGAGTAGCAAGTTCATCGAGGAGCCGAGACGTCGCCGAAACTCTACGCCTCCATTGTGAGTGGAGGGCATCTAGCGGCGGAGACACCGGGACCGCAAGCAAGAGAGTGGTAAAGAGAGAGTGATAGAGAATAGCGATTTGAGCTGAGGGTAGAACGAGACCGACCCTTCTACGGAAATTGTCGTAATTATACGACGAAACATCGCAGCGTAGAGTCGCTATCCTTCGGAGAAACCTCATATATCGTCAGAAATTGTCGCCGGCATAACAACTTCTACGCTGTGACTTCAGCGACAACAATAGGCGGAGGGGATGGAGCAGCAAAATAATCTCAAAATGAAGAAGAAGAAGAATCCTGAGAAGGAGAAGAATCAGCAAAAGGAAGGCAGCGTTGATTTTAGTATTTCTTTTGGTTTTGCGTGGTTGACTGGCAAGCGTATCACTTGTATAGGCCGGCAATACTTCGGTACTAATCGATTTATGTTTGCAAAATATTATTGGATTTTGATGACGATAACGTTTGGAAATCAGGAAAGCGGTATACATTTGAGGCCTACGAAATGATATAATAATTATTATTATTGTTGATGTATCGTAAGTAATTAGTAAATAATATACAATTTGAATCTCTGTCCTCTATGCTTCAATCGCTTCTAGAACACCAAAACGTTTGGCTGCCTATACAGCTTACTGGTTCCGTGCACATATCTCTGCTATGCGAATTTTGTTCGAATACGTTTAGAACATAAGTTTGGTTGACTGGAAGCTATTCTGAGCAAAGCTCTGCAACAGCCGGGCGACGTGACCGATTTCTTGTTTTCGGATCTTAACATGTGTTCGACGTTCTCGGATTTTAACAGATCACAACCTTCTCAATTAATCAGCTCGCATTTTTCGAAAGAAAACTTTAGGTCTGACACGCACGTGCTCGAATAAAATTCCCTCCTGGTGAGGGGGAATTTTGGGAAAAAGATAAATTTGCATAAAATAATTTCTGGTTGAATGTGTCTGTGTGTCCTTCCATCTGTAAACGAGGTTGGAAAAGCTGCACGGGTGTAGTGTAAGTATAGGTGCATCGCGGAATAGTCGACGGCTGCAGCGGCAACAATTAAAATGCACGTGCTGTTTGGTTTTGAGGAAAGAAAAAGAACTAATTAAATAGCTGCATTAATGAAGCCACTTCATTTTTATTAGTGAAGAAACTCAGTTCCTAATCTTGGCCTTAATGTTCTGCTTTTTGTTACTTTGGACTACAGCCGGTTTAAAATTAGTGCTCTGCAGCTAAAGTTTTGATGAATCATTATGAGACATCGAAACATCGTGAGCAACATTTTGTCTAGGTAATTACAGGCAAAAACCGTATGACTTACCTCCTTAAATATACGTCCTTACCTCTTCATTCAAATAAATTAATAACATTTTTGTCTAGTAAGGTGGATACTATATCTGTGAGCCATGCAGAAAAACTCTATAGGATTCTAGCCAAACGTTGTTGAATTGATTTTTGTAAATTATACTCTAAATTAACATATTACATCTCAGAGTAACGCGTCCTTTGTGCTTGCTACGTTGTTACTTCTTATGTCTACTAATAGAGTTAAACTTTAATTTTATATATATTTCTTTAATCTAGTAAAAGAAAGCTCAGACCACGAATTTATTGACTCTTTTAGAGAAAACTAGCTTTTTCTAAATCAATATGTCACTGCGTCTCCCTATAGATCACATTCGTAATTCGGATAATTGCATTCGTAAATTACGGCATTATGTTTTCGTCATCTGCTTCTTAACAAGTCAAGCAGCTCTTACATTCAGCAAGGCGTCGTTTTCTTTAACGCAACAAGGTAATACAGTGATGGTGATGTACTGAGATTCTTCTGCCTGGTTACAGTGGCAGGGAAATAGTCCTGTCAGCATGAGCATAGCAAGACGCATAGCGATAGCGAGTCCTCTCACACAACAAACCAAATAGCTCAATAACCATGAAAACTAACTTCCGTGTGCAATATTAACGGTGGCGGGATGGAGCCGAAAGCCATAGAAGAAGCTTTACTCCGCTGCAAAACAACCCTGTTAGGTCAGCTCACATTATTCTAGCAGCTGTTCTTTCTTCCAAAGGTTAGGAAGTTCACATCTGACAAATCTCATCAGTTATGAAAGCAAACAACATTTTAGAGGGTTAGAGAGTCGAAGCGTACATGCTCAAGGTCACTATTTTGATTCGAATGTGATAAGCTAAGAGGATTTCATGAAATACAGCATACAAAAACATGTTTTTATATCTAATCATTCAGAAAATATAGAAAATATACTTTTATAGTAAAAAAGGTGCCAAGCAGTGCGGTTCCGTACATCGAAAATTTCATACAAATAGGTTTTTGCGTGATCTACAACCTTCAATTTTTTATCATGTCATTCATGTAACACATTTTGTGCCATTTGTTGTTAATTTTTTTAGTACTTTGTAGTACCCATTTAGTTAGACCGTGCATTCGTTAGGCATTAACAAATTAGCTTTTTTGGAAAATCTGCAATTTCTATTGGTTATAAATAAAAATTAAAAATGTATGTCAAAAATAGAGCAAAAGCGCTTGACCTCATTACCCAGTAACAGTCCTTTTTTAAGTACAGACTTTCCGTGAAATCTTAGTTTTGCCATCGCCGCTCGCCAGGTTTTCTACCTATTAATATCTTCAAAGCAAGTTATCCACATGAAGAGCTAGCTTAGCAGAATGGCTTACTTCGTTAAAGTCTCGGATTAATCATCCTTTAATTGCTTTCACAGTTTTTGATTGAATTAACACGAATGTTATATATGTATAACACTTGGCGAGGCAAAACATATAAAAAACATCGTATTCCTCGCTTTTTCCTTAGTGAGAGACTGATCATAATGATGAAGTTTTTCGATCAGGTACAATATATTCTTAATTTTTTGTAAAATCAGGGGCCATGCCAGACTGGCATAGTATTAGAACTTTTCTCAGGTTCTCTCTTCTGAGATGGCCACTTGTCCCTGTCATTCAGGCTTTTTTGGTCTGTCTTTGATGTATAGTCTATCGGATAGAATTATTTCTTTTAAGAATCTAATACTTCCCTATACGGCACTTGCTGGAAGACCCGCGCATATTTGGGTTCATTATTCGCCAACAACTATTGAACATTTATCTAGGAAATAGAATGACAATAAAGATTGTCATTCTATTTCCTGTTTATTCTAGCTCATTCTAGATCATCTGATATCTGCCTAATATATTTGTGCCATTTAAAATACAGTATTATTAGATAATATAGTTCTTGAAATAAAAAAAACTTGCAGAAGGCGGCCAATTGACATTAATCAACATTTTGGTTATTAATGGATTTAGGAAAATAAGCGAAGCAGAGGAAAGAGCTAATAAAAAATATATATTTATCAATATGAAGGTATTATTTATTATGCCACTATGTCTCGCCTTAAGCACGCAGCTATGTGTTATACAGGTAAGACCGCGTAATTTCGATTTTTACAGCTTTTTTGACGTACTAATTTGGTACGATTGACTCTCGGCTGTTTCCCGTCTTGACCAGTCTTAGCGTTGTTCCATAGCCTTGCTTTGAACGCATATTGAGAGAGGGACTTTCGCAGATACGTCAGCCATCGGGAAGTTGAACAAGGCCATTTGAAGTATTCTTGCGAGGCCTATACAATATTTATTTCACTAGGTATCTATCTCACATACGTTGGTATACTCTTCCAATTCTAATTGCTAGGACTGAACGGATGCCAACGGATAAAACACTTCTCGTTTACGAATTTCGACAATGCATCAAAGATTGTCTCCTGGACTGGAGCTTCGCAAGAAGTACTACGCAGGGCAGAAACAACTATCAGTTGTGTTTTGCCGTTTAGCTTGTAATTAATTGATATAAACAGAAGATCGTCGTTGAATATTCAACACCATAGTGACATCAGGCACGGACAAATACATAGGCATCTCGACCACCTGGAGACTTAGAACGGCTATTGTGTTAAACACGACTTAGATTTCCTATTTGCTCGTCGACATTTGCATGATAATGCCCACTTCCACTTTGCCAGCCAAGCCAATGAAAACTGGGTAGGTAGTAACCTCGGTAGGTAGGTGTGGAATGTTCAGAAGTCTAAATAGCATTTCAGAGGCATTCGATCGACTGCTTGGAAGGTTTTTGTTTGCACAATCAAAAGTGATGCTAAGCACTAGTTTATTGATACAACTAACCATTACGATGGCTGGACTACGCCTGTAGTGTCAAATATTTTTAGAAAAAAAATACATGGCCGGATGTGAAAGCAGTTCTATGTTCAGCAGACGTCCACACTGCTGCCGGTGTGGCGGCCTGTACGATGTGTTTGTGGCCCATTCACGCTCTGAACTCTGAAAAAGCACTCAGTCTGAGTACTGCAGACAGTGCAAGGAAAGCGAAAAACCTTTTCTAGAATCAAACGTGATTTCAAGGACAGATCGGCCAGCTTCACAACGGTTAGTGCTTCGTATGGCATGGAGAACGAACTACAGCAATGTGCTTTGTGTACAACACTTGTGCGGAAGTGGCTGAGAACGGGAATCACTGAACAACAATAGGACGATTGAACACTTTCGAATACCACGTCCATACCCGTTTTCCTTATTTTCTACTTTTTCTATAAAAATGAAGACAGAGAAAATATTTGATATGTTTGGTATGCAAAAATATAAATAGACGTGAATTCAGTTGGAAAAATTATTGTAGAGATTTAAAGTATACTTTTGAACTGCAAGCGAGTACATTACGTCACACACAATAGTGGTTGCAATCAAGGTTAGGTTTTCCATTAAAATAGCACTGTCTCACCCATCAAAATCAATAAAATTTATGAAAAAGCTGAACTATTTTTGTAAAATCAACTTTGCTTCATTGTAGCTTCTCAGCAGAAACGTAGATTAAAATAATTTGAAGTTAGAAGAAGACTACTTAATTTCATTTGATTTGAAAAAGGTGATTTAAGCTAATTCTTTGTTGCATGGAGACGTGAAACTTAGCGCATAATCGGCACATACTTAACGTATATACGGGAGACTTAGCATCTTTATCGGAAAATTACTTTTCTTTGAATGTCGACTTCTCAATAATAAAAAAATGAGTAGTTTGTATAAGTCCTTTGGCTAACATACTACACATATCCGGAATCTGAAGTTTCCGATAACTTCTGGTGGGGAAACCATTGGCAGAAATAGCAATAGTAGATCATCATCAGACGCAACTGTATAGACAACTATGTTTAATACAAACAGCGTGTTTGCTTTCGGCGGGTGGTCGAGGATTTTTCTGCTTTACTAGTGAAAAATAGGTGGGTACGGCTATTAATTAATGTATGATTCCCATAGAGAGCAAACGTTTTGATTTACAGAGATAGAGAAAGAAAATCAAATCACCACATATAGGCTTCATTTTACTTTTTACCCTCCTTTGAAATTCCTAAAAACTAAATTCCTTATTGCTCCTCACTACACTTGTAGTTCCGTAACGGCCTAACCGTTTTCGTCCAGTAGGTACTACCTGCTGCATTTTCATGAAATACTGAATGCTCCATCTAGACCCTAACACGAGATCAGGGTATGAATTGACACGAGCGAGATTCCAGTGCACAGAAAATTACGTAGTAGAGGCGTAGCCGAAACGAAGCGAATACGAATCGATTTCTCGGAGAAGGCGAAATGACGGGTTAGTCCATCTGACTTGGTTCAACACGAGGCCAACGTCTGCATGCACAGCTAGACTGCACATTCCGCACACAGCGTAGTCCAAGGCAGTCCGTGTAGTCGCGCATCGTTTGCTATGCACGGCTGAAGGGCATTTTTCCATCTGAGAAACAAAGTGAAATTTGTTCAAATCTCTGCTACCCTTGAAGGCAACATAAAAGTCAAAACGTCCGGTGGATACGAGGGTTATAGGACTCTAGGAAAATAGACGAGTTGAGCCATACTTGATGGCTGTACAAAGAAAAAAGCTTGAAACTGTCGAAACGTATTACCTCGATGCGTATATATATAGACACTTTTCTTTAAAAAATTGGTACTTCTTTGTGTCGCGTCGGTCTTGCTCCTAAGATGTTCGCACCACACGAGCTGGGCATCCGAGTTGCTTTTAGCGTTGTTCGTTGCTGCTGCAGATGCAAACAGGGAGTTGTTTATGGCCTACACGGCATTGAGCTGTGTGCGTGGGGTGGCTCAATAGATTTTGCAAAGCCAACCTAAGGCAGTCGGTAGATAACATTAAAGGGACCAATCATGCCATGGTTTTAGTATCACGGCGAGTATGACCTTCTACTGCAGATCTAAGCTGCATAAAAAGAGGAATAGAACGAGATGGTTAAAGTCTATCCTGGTAGTATAGTGGTGCGAAATGCTTAGGTACGATATGGACCTAATCAAAGAAACTGTCTATCAACGCAATGGGGGTCTTGGTAAAAAATAAATCCTTTGTACCGGTGTTTGGGATAAGAGCAGAACGCTTGCCAATGTATTCGATTACCTCCTTCCGTTGTTGGAGAACACAGTCCAGAAAACTGAGCATACCTACCAAACCCTGCATGCTTGTCTGCCTCCTGTGGTTGTATGTGCAAGCCTGTCTATGTGGAATGAGTACTTTCTGACAGCGAAGATGGATGGCCTTCTATATGAGAGTTGGTCTAACAATGTTCTCGTCATTGGAGGTATTACTATGATTATTAATCCTAGCAGCAATACCGATTGTTGTAGTAAGTTGTCGACCTGCATGCCTATAGATTTTGCTATCTCTCCTTTGTGTTCTGCCTTTTTTAAGGGAGAGCAAAGAGGAGATTAATCTCCTAAGGCTTGCTGTTGTTTGTGATTGTTTATTAACGTCTCGTTTATTACAGCATACAAGTTTTCTAACAAACTGTTAAAGTGCACCATACCCTTTGTAAGAGTTTGTCTGAAAATATTTCGAGTGCTAGTAGGTTTTCAATGCTGTTGTATCCTGTATTGAACAACAGGGACAACCTGATGCGCCCTTGGGCGGAGATCCTGTTGTTTGACGTTAATTGATAATTCTCTCATGCCACAATTAAGAATACAAGAATCTATTATCGTATGGCATCTTTTATTCAAGTAATTAGCTCGTGGGTGTCCGCGAATGTTATTGTAGTTGTATGGAACCTCAAAATTCACTGATATAATCTGCATCTTAGGTTGAGTTTACGTTGCAGTGCATATTGACTGTATATGACAATTCTTATTGTGTGGTCGGGCAGGACACGGGGGTTCTGGGTAATGCTGATAGCACTAGCGCGCCACTGCAATCATTCAATGACTAGTGTAGGACTTACAAACCCATTAAAGCCCCGTGTTCCCCTAACCCTAGGTTCGGTAACCGGTAAAACATTCGATACTTCGATATTCTAGGGGTGTGAGACGTGTACCTCTTTACTCTTCTCCGGTGTCTAGCATGCCACCGAGAGATGCACGTAGAGATGCATCGAGAATCAGCTCCAGGGCGTATGGTTGCTACGGTTCTGCCTTCCATTATGTCATTTCTTCCAAGAAAAGACTGTATTTTTTAGCGGGTTTCTAGGGAAACAGACAGTTCAGATTGCGCAAGTCTATGTCGCTTATATTGTTTCTTTTGAACTTTCAGAATCATGATGGCATTGAGCCAGGCACTTACCTTGTTTCACGCGCTGCTATCCGTCATCATGTACCTCACGACCTCCGGAAGAGTATCCCCAGGAGAACTGATCATAGTATTCCGGGTTTCATTCAGAGCGGGAATCCACATCCCTAGTGTCATAGAGACCGCACCGTGTTGAGTTCGACAACTCTTCGGCTGAATCGAGCCACTACTTGATATTTGGAATGAAGGATTTAGTCCAAACTCCCTTGATAATTCTCCGGGTCTAACCTCGCGCTTCTATTTAGCTTGCTATGTGTCAGTTATAGCACGTTTCGCCTCCATAACGTCCACTTCTTCTTGTTCGAGATACCTCATGCTTCTCTCTTTGTCCAGGGGGTCCAATGACAGTAACTTAGCTAGGACCAGGAGAGTCGCAGTCAACACTTTCCGGTATTCACGGCTTCCTCTGAGCTGACCGCATACAGCTCCTATTCTCTCAGTTCTTTCCAATAACTTTCCAGTCATTGAATTAAAAACGTTTCTGACATAGAGCAGAACAAGGATAGCGAAATTCCCCACTTTAAGAGTCTTTCTGGATTCCTCAACCGCTCTTCTCAGGATTGTATTCAAAGCACCGAAGGTAGGCCTTTCTTTACGGAAGCCGAACTGAGTCACGGAGAGTCTACCTGGCTTCAAGTTTGGCATTCAACTTTTCGACCAGAATATTCTCAAAGATCTTCCCAGCAGTGTTTAGCAGACATATTGGGCGGAAAGAGCCGAGTCACGCCTCCACTTCCGACCTTGGAATTAGGATGAGGCCCGATTTCTTCCATAGAGTGGGAAATCTTCCCTCTGCCAGCAGTTGACTGGTCAGCTTCCAAAAGACGAACCAGAAGTTGTATAACCTCCGGTGGAACGCCGCCCGGACCGGGTACCTTGCCAGGCGCCAGCTTCCCTCATGCCCTCTTGACTTCTCCGAGAGTTACCTGTGGTATTTCTTAGGGAGCAATCTCAAAGGTCTTCGGGATCCTGGCCAGTTGTGTCGAAAAGAGGGTGTTAACTACCTGCGGCATCACATCCGGTGGAATCCTGGCCGGCGGTGGGCGCATCTTTTCCCTGAAAATTTGGTAAAGCACGCCCCACACACCGCTTTATACTTCCTTCACCAATTATTTCCACAATCGGCCTCTATTTACGTGCGGAATTCCTTTTGTGCCTCGCAGTATGCTTTTCTGACAACATCGACCTCTTCCCTCCCTCCTTGTGGGCTCTTACCTCGTCTTTGTGTTCTACTCAGCCAGGAACCCGTTCTGCTTCACTTTCTGCAAGGCCGAATGCATTCCCTTCAAGCTTGCGCTATCTCTTCGGTCCACCATTACTTCGGCCGTCGACGGTTCGATGAAGCACTGTGAATCGGATATGGCGATTGGGCCGCATTTGCTCGAGTGCAGGCTATTTTGAGCAACGCCGCAAGCTGATACTCATTTGAGATGCCCTCCTCGGTATCGCCACTCCCGGTGCAAGCGTCTTTTATTACTTTTTTTTAGAATCCCCTGGTCATATTCATACGCCACCTCGCGCGAGCGGCGCCGGCCGGACCCTGGGATGATACGACTTCGTAACGCACATATCACACTAAACGTCTTCTCCTGGCCCATCTACAATGTCGGATGGTGTTCGCCGTCTCATCACTCCAATCGTCAAATCGACTTGGGCTTCATGTTTTTTTGCGCCGCTTTTTGGGTTGGCTGCCGGCACATTCCCAGACGACTGCTGTGCTGCGTTGGAGCCAGCCATTGTTATACTTCCCAACGTCAAGGTCTTTCGGGTGGTCTCGAGCGATATGTCGCTGCCTTCAGTTCGGCGTTTCTATATTTTGGACCTTTTCTGTATTTTGTTGTACGCTGGGCAATTCGTGTTATTAGAATGCCCCTCTATGTTGCAGACGCGACACCTTAGTTTTTTGGCTGGCCACGCGCTGATGAAGTGGTCAGCTGCGTCGCATTTATAGCAGGTCTTATTGGCCCTGCTTTCCTACAGTTTCAAACAATGTGCGCGGAGACCTGGGATCAGAAGCATCGCTGCAGCTTGATTCACTTCTCCGGCCTGCAGGTAGACCGCCCTAACCTGAGAGTTTTGGGACACAGTATTGTCTTTGCGACCGCGGTAGGAGAGGTGGTGGTTTCATGGTGATTTCCTCCCCGCGCGCATCTTGGACCGATACCGTGATGCGATTCGTCCTCCCTGGTATGCGCGTAAGTTCGGCGTTGATTTCTTCCGGCTTCAAGAGACAGTCGATTTACCATGCTCGCATCGCCTGCTCCCATGCGGTTTTCTCGGATATTGAGAATGACGTCTCTGCCTTGCCTACTCTTAGATGCACCAACCATCGTAACTCCGTTATCCTTTAGCCTGAGGTTGTTTCTCAATTCTCGCAGAGCATACGCAAGACTTACCTTCTACGGCTTTGACCCTCATGGTGCTTCCAACCGGAGGCTAGCGCAGAGCTTTTATCCGATCGCCGGTGTGAGAAGAGTTTCTCGTACACACCTCAAGCCATTGGATGTTCTGCTCTTTCGACAACAGCTTTCTAGAGCTCTTGAGGAAAACCGGGCACTTTCTGTTTTCAGCGACATGGATCAGCAGTCGCACCGTGCTCTCACTTGCCGTGTTTCCTCATTGTAGAGGAGAAGTGTGATGCTAGCTTCCCCAGTAGGACAGCGTCCGGTGGTGACTAGTAGACCTCTGACGCCCTATGAGTTGGTAAAACGGTCAATTTGATAGGCTACTGCACTTTCCGGCCATGTCTCCTCAATGATGGTCAGCTGGCCATCAGGGGAAAGTACGTCCACCTAGGATGTCCTCCAACCTCCTGACCTTTCTTTTTTCCTTTATTTCCTGTAATTACTGCTGATCCAGCTTCTTCTTGCATCTGGTGCAGGTTAGACCTCCGTGATCCGTCGTCTCGGGTTTTATCCCAACGTCGGTTCTACGGGTCCTTTCCTGCTCGTATGCCCTGTTGGTCCTGGCCATACCTGCGCATTGTGCTTGTAGGAAAGATATTTCGGCTCTCGGGGCATTTACAACAGCCTCATCGTAGCATTTCTCCAAAACGTCTCTCTCCCGGTCGCACCTGTTCAGTTCAGCGTTTTTTCCCTATCGGTTTTGATCAGGATCTCAACAGTCTTGATCACATGAGAGACGCTACCTTTGATCTCGCACTGCGTGTTCGAGCGCTCCCTGCAAGACAAGTCAAGCATGCCCGGTGTGCTTCGACACGCCTCGACACACGTCCGGGATTGGTCTATACACTGCTAAGAACTGGACGTGCGCCAATGGCAGCCTGAAGCGAGTAATGACTTATTAAACCTATATTTAGCACGCGTCTGTTAAATTTTCACGGCAATTTTCCTATTCAAACTTTGCTTCCGGCTTTGATCATGCTTATATTGTGGCGAAATTCAGCGATTCGTTGTTTTGAATCCAGTCCACACTGTGAACTAGGCGCCCATTCCTTGGAAAATGTGGTATTCCCATGATTTGTCTTATTTGAAAGCTTCGCCACACACACGGTCTTTCCTTAAAAGTGGTAATTAGAACGCGGTGTCGCGGAGCACGCGTTCGGTCTGCTCCTGTTACTGATGAAGCAAAGGATCACCACTGATGCATGTTGCGAAAAATGAAAATTACATGAGGTGAAGGCGTCGGTATGTTGTCGTTTCCTGCAGGGTGGGGTCTTATAGGATATGATGTGGGGTGGGTAAAGTTGAATGGAGAACGTTACCCATGCACTAAAGCGGCTGGGTTTAAAAATGTCTAAAAATGGGATTGACAGCCAGGGAAACAGAGCAGAGACGACGACGACAAGCATCGGAACAGGAAGCACCCTGTTGGTCCTAGCTACAACTGCGGTTTCACGTTTGTTTAAAAGCTATGCTGAGAAAAAACAAGCAAACGTTCCACGCAGGCGCATGTAGAAATAAGAAAAATAGCTTTAGGTAGAACCAATCGGATAGACGATCTGCGCATCCCAATTTTCCTGTGAGATATCCTTCTTGAACAATTTGGATGCATGGGTAAATATTGAAAGATATCATATCTACTTGTGCTTCGTACGTATTTGCCAGCTCACTGCTACGGCGGCTTGACGGTTGGGACAGCGGCCCATCAATCTGGGGGTTCCGATCCAGTACCTCAGCTTAGGGCACACATTTTTTTAAATGTCATTAAACTAATGAGAACAGCGGTTTCAAATCAAAATTGAGTATCCGAAGATTAGGTAATCGAATTAAGGTATTCGAAAATAAAATTTTTCGTGGGTTACTGTGAAGAAGCGCAAGTCAGTCTAGTTCGATTTAGAGCCTCACGCATCTTTCCGGAACACCATCTGCAACGGGCTTTTACTTTTTCATATTATTATTATAGGCGTAGAGCTTAGCTCAGCCCTCAATAACCTTCTTAAGATAAAATATAAAAAGAATGCAAGATTATTGAGTTGTATTGAGTCACTTATGTGAGGTACTTGTGCACAGATGACGACCCTATTACAGAACGATAGTTGCGGGAGGATTCAATTTTACCTAGTATTTCATTAAACACTTGAAGCTAAACAAAGCTAAATTTTGGGTATGGATTTCTCCCCTGTAAAATGCAGTTCATTGAAACTGTTTAATCTGTGTTTATTTGTTTAAAATGCCAAAACAGCAAGATAAGATTATCAAGGACGTTCTAATGCATTTGACTCACATTTTTCCTGTACATAAAGGCATTTATGCAAGTGTTGCTAATTTGGTGAAAACTAGAATAATAGGCTGTGTACTAAAAACTAATTGGCTAACGGTTGCGTTTATCATATGACGCATCTCTATGCAGCTTCTTCTACAAAGGGCGTCATGACAAAAAAAGGGGCCATAAAGGTCGATTAAAAAGATTGCGCATACCTTTTTACAGTACTCCGGTGCTTGACATCATCAATAAATGCGTATTGTACTTCTAATCTAGTTTCAATTATTCACTCAACTACGCCCTTATTGAGAAAGTTATGCAGTCAGAAAGTTTTACTAACTAGGCACCGAACCAATCTTTCCACGTCTCGACTACACAGAAATGAACTGCGCAAGTAAATTGAAAATAAATCTCATTAAAATCATACGTGATTAAGATTTTTCAAACGCTTTTTTCTTGGAAGCCTGACGTATTGACATTTTTTTGGCAAATAAATAGTGTGGATTAAAATAACTTTTCACTATTCATATGATTAACAAAATATTTACTATAATGTTGAAGTATAGGATATTTGGCTCAGTCTTGATTTATAGTTAAGCTTTAAAATAACACCCACAACTGAGGACGTGTCGGAAATCCTTCAGTAAACAAGAAGCAGTTGCTGGATTTTTGTTAACATTACATATGGTTAATGTAATGATATTTCGCTTTTTCTTAATTTGGATGCAACACCTCTGTCTATTTATTCCTCCACAGAGATTAAAATTTCCTTGAAAAAGAAAATTTTTCTAATACGAGCCGTCATTTACATCAAACCCGGTAAAAAGCTGATTTATCTTTAAAAGGCATGTCTTTCTTTTGAAAAGTCTAATATGTATTCGTGTTGATGCAACTTTCCCCAGGCAGTTTTATTAGAGTAAAAGCTATTTTAAAGCAAATTCTAAGGAAATATGCCTTTCAAGTTTTTTTCTATAGTAGTTTAGTAACGACTCCAACATATGAATAATAAAAACAATTAAGATAGACACCAACTAATTAACAAGAAATGAACAAAACATGAGCATCCTAATCAAAAATGAAAATAAAAAAAATGTTACTACAACTCATTTTATTAATGTTTTGAAACGTATTAACCTTTGCGTAACGAAAAAAAATATATATACAAAGGATGGTGATCTTACCTAGTGTTAAAAGCACAATTAATTTTTATTATTTTTTAATAGCAAAGGGCTATGAGCAAAAACGGTGAGTTCAAATATTTTACTCAATTTTGATTGGTCAGAAAATTGAGCGTATAAGATGGTATAAGTTAAGCGCTATGACCATGCTCCATGAAATTTCAGCAATAATAATACTGCGATGGATATTTAAATAATGTGATACGGTTTCAGCACGCGATTGTGCATTTGCGGATCGCTTTTGGTGTGACTTCGGTGGTAATCAAAATATAGATATTTCAAATTTTAAACTAAATAATATTGAAGTATATTTTAGGAAAGATGTCGAACTATTTGCTATAATGCGCAGCCGGGCTGAGAATGTTGAAATACAACATGTATCAAATTGAGTTAGGGTGTAGAATTGACTTTTGTTTTCGAAGGAACTATTCGGAATGAAAAGTAATTGATTTGTGTTAGTTGTCGCCACTCGAAAAAGCGTCTTTGTTAACCAGTGTATTAACACCCGCAGAAACTAAGAAATTCGAAAATGGTACACACGTAGCGCCCTTCCACAACCGTTGTACCAAAAAGCACGATACACTCGTATCCTTGTATCAGATACTCAGGGAAACAAAAACGAATGCCGCGTATCGTCAAGTATTGCCTATTTTTAACTTTGTTAATGTAACAAAACGTTTATTTGAACAAATGTTGTTGACGAGAACTCAGGTTTATTTGGCTCGATATGATGTTTAAGGTTACAATGCTTGATATTGCAAAAAGGCAGACTAACGGGCACTCATTAGAATTAAGACACCGCATCTGTACCTTCCAACTAGCAAGCTGCCAGTGGACTGGCACACATTCCATGGGGATGTATCCCCTGATGTTGCTATCGACAGATATCATTCTCTCCTATACTAGTACTGCACGTTGTTTTACTAGCTGGCGGTCTGTGCAGATGCTTGTAGAACGAGAGATCAAGAGAGTATTTTAGGGCTAACGGTCAGCCAACATTTAACGTCCGCGGCACTGCTTGTTGCATGTAAATGCGCAACGGCAAAGATCGAACCAGTCCGCCTACGTGTCTCCCCGCTCGCAAGGCGCAGACGAATACACCAAGCCAGCGAGCTCAAAGCGTCAGTTACATGACGCTGCATACGAAGCGACGTGTTATTGCAAAATATGTATAACAAAGGTAACTGCTGGGCATTTACAATGGTTTGAGGTGGCACTACCATGATTTACTTATCTGTTAGTACATTGGCTACGGCAAATCTACCCGACCTTCGACTAAGTGGAATATTCTTTATGTCTGCCGTGTACTCAGTCTAGCAGCTTACATATATTTGTGGAGATGTGCTTCGATTCACCGCCCCTCAGACGTCTCAACCGCCCCAGCCGGTTCAGCCAATAATCACTGAGATGGTTAGTAAGCAACAAAATGGCCGAGCCCCGCTGTTTTAACCTACTGTCGTTTGACTATATGTATAAATAGCGGCGTACATTCAAGTGCATAGCCGCAAGCGATTGTGCCCGTACGTGATCATACCTGCCGACCTTGTTGACACTGGTCCCGAACACAAACCGGCCATTCAGATTGCTTGTCGAACTTTGGATCATCAAACCATTATTGTAACCAAACGTCGCAATAACCTACGATCGCAGTTTAGACGTGTTTAGGCGTCATGAAGAATGAAAAGACCGACTAGGCAGAAAAAGTTTCTCGAGTGTCGAGGTGGCGCTTCAGGAGACACTACACTACTTTGGTTCCGTACCGTCTACTGACCACTTTAAATCTTAAGGTAATTTAGCACGACATTCTGAGCGCCATTAGCTAATAAAAAAAGCAGACCAGGCTAGAAAGCTATGCTAATTTCACGACAAACATTAAAAAACTTACACAACCTTTAGCTAATACTAAATTTTTGTGAGTATCTTATAGCGGTCCTGTCAGAAAAAGAGCAGGTCCGAAAATTTGCTTAGTCCGCTAACAAAAACCTCCGACCCGCTTGTTTATATTACAGCGACGACACTACAGCTGGACCCTGCATGAACGTGATCCATCTTATCGCCATAGTAACCAATACCAATCAACCTGTCTATTTTTTTGGACTGACTATCAGCCAACATTCAACGTTTACGGTACTGCTTTTTGCATTATTTTGTATGACGGATCCCATAAATGTGAGTGTACAAACGGTGGGGCTTGAACCCGTGCACCTACGTGTCTTCCCCTGTCGCCAAACGCAGGCGAATGTGCCAAGCCACCGAACTAGATAATAGCACTTAATCTGCGACAAGGAAAGTCGAGATAATCTTTTCGGCAGTTGCTCATACGTATACCATTTAGTCATTGTCATATTCACACCTAAACAGCCGGCCTAGGATCTGCTTTCTCGGGCCCCCGTCATCGCAGTTCGTCTGCACCAACTCGAGCATCCGTCACCATACGCAACCCGACGATTTTAACCTTAAGGGTGACCGGTGTTCTAACGACGGACACTAATTTGCAACAGGTGTTGTCATCCAGATCGGCACCCACAAACGAGCGAGCCAGACCCGTGAGTTGAATGCTACCGTGTGCCAAACGGTTCAGCCAAATTTTGATTTCGCGCCGCCATTCACCGTTCCGCTTCTCCAGTCGGAAAATGGCGATTGCCGCTGGCCTTGAGAACAGTAGTGTGGAGATGATACCAAATTGAAGTCCAGTCTTGGTGGCTGGACACCCAACTACGACTGCACTCCTGGATTTAAAAACGGACGTGTCGACCGTCAGCCGCAATTCCCTGAACCATCGTCACTTACGCCCCACGAAGAAGAAATCTTTATATAGCGCCATGATAACGGTCTACTTATGGATATAGGCAGATGGTGAACATTAAAAATAAAATTGGTACGTTGATATAAATGAGCGCTTATTTGCGTTTCTACAATATAGTAAATATTATGATCGTAATAAGCGTTGCATTGCAGGTCGCATATTAACTTGCCAATCAGCAATCTACACCTTTTTGAAAGAATTATTGTACAATGCCAATCCCTCGATTACTAGCTACCCGAGTAGGAGTGCAACAACAAGTGGTAACACTATATTTTCGAGGTGATCTTATCGTCTTACCACCAGTTTTTGCGTCCAGGTGTAAAATTACTCCTACTGAACGTTTCTGTTAAACGCTCTTTCTGAATTTTTAGATGACTAAATCATTTTAGTCTCGACGGTAGAATTCCGAACGTTTGGAGCCAGTACTAACGAACGTCTGAAACTGTTATTAAACGTGAAATAATCGATAAAAAGTGTAGTTGCGGTCACGCAGCTCTGACGCTATTTACAAAAGATTTCCAGTACCTATGTCGACAGTAATTTCATCAAATTTCAACGATTTACATAATAGCTGAAGAAATGTTAGGGATGAAATGGTTGCCTGTCGCTGAGTATCGGTCAATACATCTCAATGACTCCAAAAGGAACGATAACCATAGACGAATGCTAGGTGTTGGCGTGACTTCATTATTTGATTTATTAGCTGGATGGATTCATTTCCGTATGGGTTTTCTAGGTTAGCACCGGCATAGAGATCAACGTCGACGTTTGGTTAAAGTTCTCTTAGGAAATCGATTACTTCGTCCGTCATAGTACCTAATCGTCTGATGTCCTCGAATGATTCTATGGAGGTCTTATGAAGCCATTTCAACACCGCTGCGTCGTCTGGAAGACCCACATCTCCACATATCTGTATAGTATACATCAGCATACCTGTACCGACACTTTCGGTATGTCCCTTAGAGGTTTCATAAGCAACTGATCTTGCGAAAGCTATGTTTCTATTAGACTCGTACCTCCAATGGGTTTTAGCTAGCTTATTGATGTACATCTTCGAATTTTTAGCTAAGAATTTACTGGAGTTCAACTAATCAGTGTAAGCAAATACAATAGGTCGCTAAGAAGTAATTTGCTATTTGCGAAAGATTCACTTAATTCATTTCAAACATTCGCGATCAACCTTATTGTACAGTTTGCCACATCTATAGATATACCTTACACCTATTACAAGCTTCTCCGCTCGCAAGTGGTTACGACAAATGATAACAGATGTTTAATGATATAATCCTACTAAAACTAACTACAGCAAATATGAAATTGATATGAATACTATGTATTTTTCGTATGTTTCAGGAAAATAAACAAATTCTGCCATTAAGAATAATACTCGATGATATGATAATTTAACCCACCATGGTTGGTCATCCCATTAAAGTAAAACAGATCTTCATTCTGGTACAGGCGATGCTCACCTACTACAGTTGATTTCACTTGTTGTGCTATTTGTTCTATTCTATATAAGAAGGAACAAAAAGCAAGATATAACGATTTTTATTTGGAAATGCGCTTCTGTTATATTCCTACATATCGATATACGTAATATAAATGGAATAATAAAAACTGTGTCTTGTAGCGGCCGCCCAGACTGTTGAGAGCGAAACGCAAGGTTTATAATTTTATAGTATGTTTTATTTGCGGTAGTATATTTTATAATTTTAGGTATGTATTCAAGTATAGTGTATTACTTCGTGGCAACAAAAGTATTCGTATGACGCTTGGACATTTGGAGACACAAAACGGGAGATATCACTCCTAGTTAGATATATTCTATATGTCTGAGTGTATTTGAAATTACTTCAATACAAGAATGACATTTATCCCAAAGCTACGTCGAAACCTTGTTGGAGTGCTGGCTTTTACTACTGTTGCTACAATTAATAGTCATAATATACAGAAATAACCTTATAATTGTAATAATTGCATAAAGGTATGTAACTGAAACACCCTTGTGAAACCTCAAGACTGTGCACAGACTAAATTTGAATTTATTTACACATTCACTGCTGTCTCAAATTATTCAGTTGGTCGATTTTATACCCTCTAGTGGATATTCTAACATGATTAAAAAGAAAAATCAACGAGATGTGATTTATTTCGAATGGCGCGATCTCGGCGTCAAGTTGTTAACGCCGAGTTCGCGAATATTAAATGGTGCTTTGTCGCTAGCGCTGAAATGCATTCTATACCAATTCAGATTATCGATAACATCTCATTTGCGCGTTGAAATTGTGCTAAGGATCAGAATTTTTTGCATTGTACCGAAATTTCTGTGCATGAAGTTGACTATGTTGACATACGCCTTGGCTAGTGCCGGCACAACCACGGTATAGCAAACACTTTTGAACGTTCATTGAACTTCAATATCTGACGGAAACCTGTTGTTCTTGCCTTTACTGCGTTAGATTTTTCATTTTGTCCTACTATTGGCTTAATCGTCAAAAGGTCAACCACTCCTCGTCGCACAATACTCGGGTTAGTGGAAAGCTTCTCAGTAGAGAGTTATAGATTTATCATATTATTTATATATATACATATGTATACATATATATATACAACTTCATGAGGACATCATCTTATCAAGTCTTTATAAGACAACCAGCACCGGATGACAGATTTTAATTACCCAAAGTCATCTCCACAGTAATTAAAAGAAAAAGTAAATGTGTTCTTCAAGGATGTGTTGGTCTTATTGAAACAAAAAGCACAGTGATAGCGCATGAGCGTCTCCATTGCGCAACAGCGGCACTTCCTAGTGCGAATTTGTCTAACCGTTCTTCAGTTTGACGCTTTTGCTGTCGATAGTACAAAATCACAAAGGAGAGAAACACAAAATACGCTTCTTAACTGACTGGCTCTTCATCAGTCTTCAGCAAAGCTGTTCTTCTGATAACCGAAGTACCGGCCAGGGGATATAGCGGGACTAGCTGTGGTTCAAGGTCTCACAACAACAATAGGCAGAAAAGGCATAGGCCATAACCAACACACTCTTCTCTGGTGGTCGAACCAACGCCCGCTGGCCGCGTAGCAGAAAATTGTGTCTATATAGCTACAAACACATGCACCGTCTCATGCGAATATATGAGAGACGACAGCAGCAGCTGGACATTTTGCTGCAACTATTATGTGAACGTGCACAAAGCTTCCGTTTACACTCTTACAGACATACACACATGCAGGCGTTGCCGTATGTATTGTAGTAGATATGTTGTTGTTATTACCAGTTTGTTATAACAAAGGCCAGATCGAGTTGAGAACGAGCTTGGTTATTCACAAATTGCTAATAAAACACATCAATTCATGCAAGCAGTGTACAACACATGGGGGAAAGACTTTGATACATTACATCGATAATTACAGCGTTGTCTGGCACCATTTAGTTTTCTTACAGAACAACAAAGCAGGACAGAACTTCGAAGTGAGCTAATCCAGGTTAAACTAATCATTTTTTTTCTATCACAAAGCAAGATGAGATTGCATTAGAAAATGAAGCGAAATGAAGTGTTTCGAATGTCTCGATCTTTATGTCATCTAGCCACCCGGAAATGATTTAGTATTTTTGAGGTTCCAGCTAAACCAAGCTGATCTGCGAAATACTCGTTTTAGCAGAATTTCTGATACCTGATGCAATACTTTCGATGTTTACCTCTGTAGTACCAATTCTACTAACAGTAGGGAAATTACGCGTAGTTAGTATTAAGCAACCCCCGCCGACCTAGAAGTAACTCAAAACTGTACAATGCATACAAACTGCGTGCGGCATACACTAGTCTAACGGTTCTAGCAAAACTCCGCCAAATATTCACAGAAACGTAACATTTTACTAAAACTGACCCTACAGCATTTAGGCCTTGCTGCTGAACAGACACATATGCGTTAGCGCACACATTAGTTCAGAAGTAAACACGGTCATAAAGCACTTTTGTGAACCTGGTTGACAGTTATTCACCATAATATGATATAAATCACCACAAAAAAGGGGGGTTGGATATTTAAAGGATAACATCTACAAGCAGTATTTTTTTATAGTAGCCTTGTTGAATGCTTATGCAAAACTGAGTCCACAGTCACACTTTCTGAAAAAAGCGGGAAGTACGAAAATCATTTTCTCGTATTACATTTTACGGCCTGTCAGAGCGCAGTAGTCTCCGTACAGCTTACTGATACAGCGCTATACCTGTCATTATAGCGCCTCGGACAACGCATTGAAATGGAATCCCCATTTGACATATAACGCAAAAAACTTCCGGAAAATTTCAAACATTCCGTTTCTGTCAACTTGGACGAATTTCAATTGCTCGATCTTTTTGCCTTTCTGGAAGAAACTTTTCTCTCTATATGATTTATCGATATATTTGAGCACATGGTGGTATTCATTTAACGCAGATAAAAACACAAAAATATATACAAAACGGCAAACATGGTGTATATATTGCTGCATAATTGTGTGTCGTGCGTGTCGTGCCAAATTGTTGGTCAATTTTGCAAGTGCACCCGCAGAAAACGTCGACTTTGCGCTCCTCCATCTGGGTGGAGCCGCTCGTGCAAAATGACCACCAGTAACTCTATGCAAAAAACGAACCAGAAGTTGCATCTGCGCTGAAGGAGCAGGTGTTTTTATGTAGACGGGCACCGCTACACCGACCAAGCGCCTGCATCGCCAGGTTGCTAAAATATTCTGCTACCGGCGCTATCGGTTATCCAATGCAAGACAAACAAGCAATGTGGTCAGCTTATGGGTAGAGTCATTTAGCTTTAATTTAACCCTACCGGAAAATTAATGGCTAGTAACGTTAAAAGGCGCGTTTGTCAGTTTAATTTCGTCTACTGTGTATTCTCCTGTCTACATCGTTAGACTTTGCATCTAGTTTTCCTCCCTATATGTATATATAAGCAGGCACACCGTGAGATAACATTAAGTTGGTACGTTCACAGCAGAAATATGCAGCACGGGACGGGGTGGGACAGCACCACTGTTTCTCAGATTAAAGAAATCAGAAGTCTCTTAGACGCGAACAGACTTCGTATCCAGTAGAGTCGCAGCTTTAATGATGCTAACCGTGCATTTGCTGGCAGTTAATGTAAAAAACGTCGCTGTGCATTGGTGAGGCATCACACATAAAGTGTCGTACCAACAAAGAAATGCTCGCGTCGTTATGCTGCCTGACAGCACCGCCCCACCTGCATATGTTCACGGGGGCAGTAGGTCCGGGCATAACGCGTTTACCCGATTATTCTATATCGGTTTGCCTCCGGTCTGTTTAATTGGGGAATACCAGTACGAACGAAGCGGCCCCGTTAACACCCCTTGCTGTAACGCTGCAATCATGCTTCCGTCCTCAGACCCAAACGGCGAAGACGTACCCTGAGAGGTCGTCAGACGTCGGTGAAGCGCTGACTGCAACTGTAGATACCATTGCTTATCGACGCCGCCTGCAATGGGTCCCTCTCCTGCTGGCGCGAGAATGAGGAGCACTGTATTAGGGAAACGAAAGTCTAGCCCAATATATACAAACATCCCAAAGTGTGAGCCAAACCGGTGCATTGGGCAGACCTTTCAGTTGATCTATTGTTTTGTATGAACGTCAGGCGTTTGGCTATACAAGGTTGGCTATCAGTCTGCTGAAAGGTCGCAAGAAGGTACCTGACTCAGCCGCAATTCACTTGTGACGCCTCTGACAGCACGTGAACAGCGCATGTTCTTAAACAAACTACTAGAAGCCTTGTGGAATGTGCACACAGAACTATCATGAAGCATATATCTGTGTATTTGTGGGTGTGTTCACATTTGTAGAAGTATGTTCGTAGATACGTGTTACATAAGAAGGTATTCCTGCACTGGCAATGACACAAACTGCTCGGAATCTGATCGGGCTCTATTGGAAACTAGCTGTAAAGCTAGCGGGTTGGAGCACGTCATTGTTCGTTAATTTTGTAATAGTTCACTGAGCAAGTACACCGAGGACAATGTGCTGTGTCGGACAAAGTCGCCCATAGATGAGTTCACTGCGGCGTGATCCTGCTACGCATGTCGATAGCTTCAGATGTCGGCCTGAAGGGACACAGAGACAAACGCATCGTGCCGTTGACAACGGATATCCTTCAATTCCGACTGTGCAAACTTCCTTCGTCGTAACAGTTTTTCGTTGAACGTGCCAATCATGGGTACACTTTATCTGTGTAATGACTCACCCTTAACCATGGACGACTAGTGCCGTGGATAAAGATAAATATTAGGAATAAGGCATAGCATTCATGCGGCCTACGGGGCGAAGCCTTCGAACGGACAAAATAAAATCAAGTGAATGACCTGGACTGCCTGCGACTTTAAGAACTGACTATTGCTGGTGTTCGTCCTGCTGAAAAATGGTAAGTTCCAACGAGAGCTAATGTAGTCTAGAAAAATTTTAAAGCGTTTGTCGTTCATGACACGCGCCCTTAATGGATATTCCAGTGACTGTTCGTGTTAACAGTATTTCTATCCGAGTAGCAGTCACGTTTGTATATGTTGTTTAACTAAAACGTCAAGTAAAAGCGACCCAAAACGGGAGAGCTGTTGCTTATCTAAATGCATCTTGGCATGTCATGCAGAATGAATTGACTGTGTGAGCAGTGGCTGTTTATTTGTATGTTTACTGGTAATTTTGTCAGTGACTTCGCTGGCGGAGTTGCGCCCATGTTACTTCATTCTATATGTCATAGGTTAGCACATTTTGCATTCTATTCGCCTATAATCAAAGTTCAAAGATGCTAACAGGGACTCACTGCCCTGAAGAATCTCCTCGATGAGCTCCAGCGAAAAATGATTTACATAACGAAAATATTTCCTGCTGAGGGGGATCGAAAAAACAGCTAAGACGGATATATGTTACAAATGATTTAAGGTCAATGGGACACTTCACAAAACACGTGTCGTCCTGTCTATGTGTATCGCATATCAATAGCTATTGTTAGGAGAAGGATAATGTATTGAATATCCCTGCTATGCTGTTCTCACTGAGCGTTGGTAACGCAATGGCTGTGAGCACTTAGAAATTTTTGCCACCACTTTATCCGCTGTAGCTTAGACTCACGACGTTCTTATGAAACGTTTAGAACATCTCTAACCCATGAAGCAATGTAGCTCAAGCTGTGTTTCCTTCATTGAATTCATTAATATGCATTTCACATTTTTCACTCCTGTTCTGAGCACATGAATCTCTCCGACGAATATGTTAACGAAATCTCCATTAGGAAGTTCATTCGAAAAAGGTTTCTTTATTTATGTCGTTAAATATACATTGGACTTACTTTACACATTAGATCTTGAGAATGCACCGCTTCCATATGTTGTGTCTGTAAATTTTCATATATAGCAATTTAAATTACACTTCCATTATAGTATCACACTTGAAGTATGCACTGAAATTGCATCTGAATCAAAATTTGAACTTGGTCCGTCTGCGTGACGTTCGATCTGTTGAATACCGCTCGAGCCTCGCCGGTTTGCCTTAATTGTGAGTTCGGTGATTTCTGATATTAGGTTCGTGCACCTTTGGATGGATCTTTATGATGGTGACGATAGCATAAGGAAGAACAGATATATTTACATGGCATGTAAGGCTTTAAATAATAGTATGATTAGTATTGGTTCAGAAACTTTCCGTAAAATTGTGTTGTATCGAATTAGGCTTAAATATATTTGCGCCTGTTGTAGTAATAAGATGCATTTCCCTCCTTTGCAAGGTATTCGGCTTTGCTAATAAGCCAAATATGCCTATAGGGGTATTATTATTAGTACTGGCGGTATATTACCAATGAGCTTTGTTTGTCTGTTAATATTTTTCTGTAAAATTTGTCACGAAAAACTGTGATAAAAAAGATATATTTTCGAACCACTTATTTCTCGCGTTTGCTGACGATGGGTTCTCCCCCTTCAAAGCGTAATGGTCTCACATTTGTAATGGACGCTTGTATGGCGTTAGGGTTGCTCGAATTTCTGGTCAGGCCTGTAGACGAGAAGACAATGACTGGGTGCGAGTCAAATGAGAACACTATAAATACAGGTCTGTTATTCGGAACAAATAAACGAGCCTTCAAATATTTTTTTGCCTCTGTGTCCCTCTTGCTTCTAAAAATGCAAGGGGGAACTTTACAGTAGCTGAGGCCAATCATACCTTCGGTAGCTTTCGCGTTGGTATCTAATACATTTTACCGAGCAAGCTTTGTTGTCTGACACAGCAATAAAAATTATCAACATTCAGAGCGCAAGAGAATTTAAATGGACAAAGGAAGTTAGAAGTTAGCATTGGAACATAAGACTTGACGCTGTGTAGAACACTGAAATTTCCTCTGCTCCGGATTGAAACTTCAAGTTTCTAAACGGCGTAAAATAAATATGATAGATTACCAATTTCTAGGGTTGCCTATATACCGATATTTAAGATATACAGCACCGCACTTTTCACTACTTCGTAACTCGATCTCATAAATGTAAATGCGCAACGGGGGAGTTATTATACTTACTGCTTCTGGACAAAGCAAGGTTTAATAAACTTTACTAACCGCGCATATTTAACCCTGCGTGAAAACTGACTGCAACTGCTTGAGTGCCAATAATAAGTCACTGTAACTTAGGGTGAAACTTCTTGATGATTACTGTTTGTATGTGTCTCTACTCTACTCCTTTTTTCACTTGCTGAATATTGTTTTAAAAATTTAGACGGTTTGGGAACGACTTGGGTAACTGAATGTTTATGATTTTTATGCTTGTCGCTTTGGCAAAACTACTTGCGATCAAAGTTCGGTTACTTGGTAGAATCTTCGGTTAACTCGTGTATTCAGTTTAGGCTATAGCATGCAGGTATTTGTATAGTGCAACAGAAGGCCATGACGCCGATAGACATATACCGTAGAGTAATATATGAAACACGATTTGTAGTGAACCTGTCAATGTTTTTTTTATATGTTTTGTTTGATATAGCGCCAAATCTGTAATCAATACAAAAATACTTTACTGCCCCCCATTTTCTTCAGAAGACGTTAAATAAATATTCGGAAGTTTTGGAAACTAGGAGAAACTCGCATTCATTCTTGGCCAATGAATCGTCAGACGTCTATCTTTCAAGGTAATTCATGCCAGGGTATCGCCACTCGACCCCTTATATACACTATTGTCAAGCAGTAGATAGTTGCTTGTCGACAAGTGCTTTGCAAAGAGATGCACACACAGACGCGCAGTGCCCTTCTTACAAATCCTGCTTGTATTATTTTTAGCTACTTGCAAAGTACTCACAGTGCTAACATACTATGGTGCGAAAGCACATACCACAAATTCTACTCAATACATGTCTCTAACACATCTGCTAAGATGTTTCGCATTACATAGCTTAGCTAGTCACTTTTATGCTGACTACGAAAAGTGATGGACAGTACGTTGGACATAGCACACTGTCTGTCGTTACACTCAAACCGAGAATACGTCGGTCGTAAGAAAAAGCTTTTACGAGGATATATGGACAATTGCTGGATACATATATGAAGGAGGATATTTGAATATGTTGTTTTCTTTTTATTTTACCAAATTGTATATTTGAAAGAGCCACCCAGTGTGTTCATCACCATTTCAGCTCCTGGGATGTTTTGGAGGACTTACCAAGTAATTTTCGCGCCACATTGTCATTGATAGTCTAGCTGGCAACGGGGCGCAATGTCGGGTGAGGAACTTGTAACTTGAAATACTTCGCGAAAATATGTCAAAGTGAGTATGTTAAATATTAAACGTGTGTCTTTGTGCTACTGGCGTTCTAATGTTTTGTTCTAATCTCTTAATTCTTATGTTGATACTTTTATTAGGTTTCAAGGAGTTTGACCTACTTTTTTGGAACACCCAGTATTGCTTCGAGCAAACTTAATAATAAAAGTCAGAAAAGTTTTGTTACTGCACTCAACTACTAGAAGCTTATTTTAGTACTAATTAAAAAAATTAATCAAACATTTAGCGAAAAATTAATTATAAAACGTCTAAGACAATCTAAGGTTTTGTCGAAGCATGTCCATATTCACATTGTATGATTGTAAGTGAAACTTTACGTATAGACCAATAAAGAAGCGAACTTCCCTCTCTGATTAACCTTGCGTTATTGAGATCACAACATGAAATTACGATATTAGCCCTAAGGTTTGACAAAAAAAGTTTTAGCTTCACCGACTCGCTGGCAATCTGGACCTAGTAAATTAACATCATAATGACGAGCTATATTCTATATTTTTAATTAATACATAAAATCTATGTATGACAAAGCTTTATCACCAAACAAAGACATAATCCGCTGAATGAATGATTTGCTTTTTCACAAACCTCGATAGCGGTACAAGTTATTTAAAAAAAAGACTACCTAGCATGATTCATTTTGACTGTTTACCATCCCTTTCCCTCACGTCATCAAGACGAGATGTTGAACGCGTTAGTCAAGGTTCCAATTGTGATAGCCTTTGTTGGTCGCCCGATGGCATTGCATTGTGACCCGTTCTATTGTTAGTGGATTCGGACGACCAATGAAGACTTTATAGTTCATTGATGGTTGTGATCTTCAATTCATTGCTGCTTTCTCTGCTGCCATTGTCAGCGTCTTTTTCATGCGAAATCACCGTTAACGAGTTTCAATCAGACGTTTTCGGTATTCCGACGAGGTGGTCCGGTTTCCATTAAATTATAACACGCATAATCACTATGAATGACCACAAGTATATTTCGCAAACATTTCATCATATCCGTGGTGAATATTGCTGTTACTGGTGACGTAATATATGACATTGAGTAACAGTTGCTTGATAATGCGAAATATGCGCATAACGCATGACGCATCTATTGTGTGCGTGAACAGCCTCTTTAAGCTTAAACAACAAGTATGAAAACGATGTCTGCCACCTTCCGTCGAAAGCCCCTCGTACTAAAAGGTTCCGTTGCTTCAGGGTTACAATTATCTCCTTCATGGGTGTATTTCTATAGAGCATACACAAGCTATACGTAGCATTTTAAATTGTCGTACGTTTGTTTGTTCTTATTTTCTCTAGGCTTCCTATGAATATTAAAAATACGGTAATAGACAAATGAGTTCGCGTGTAATCCCGCATCGAAATGACCTCCCTTGCTTTTACTATTTTGTGAAAGCGACCAAGAAGCTCCCTTTCTGACACGTTTGATACCATCAGAAAATATTGCAGGCTTATAACAACGTTATAGGTCGAACAAAAAGATAAACTTGAGAATAACATGTGCACAAGTTGCTCAATAGTCCAACCCAGGTGTATTAGGATTCGTAGGATGCTACATCATACCATTTTCCCACGGTGAAAGTCGGCACAGTTATAATGCACGGTAATAAGGATCGATTGGATAATATTCTTTGTACATATTACCAAACCGATCCTTATCTAAGTGATTCGTAGTGAAGCCGGAATAATATGTCTGAAGAATTGGATCCGACGCTCAACCACGCGACACAAGAATTCCGTTTCTTGCCTGTCTTACAATGGTATCTTCCTTCTGCCTTGATCTTGATCACTACATGACGGCATAGTTGACGGAAGGAAGAGCGACGTTTACCCTGAAGGCACAGTCGGCAGCAATATGATTGCCCGCGGGAAATTCCTTCCGAAGCCTCGCGAAGGCGACTCTTACTCTCACCTCATCCCCAAAACATCTTTCGGTCACCACGGAAGTAAAGACACGCTCAAACCGGTAAATTTCAACCTGGCCCTGTTACACCCCCTATTTAGCCGCGTTTAGTTGCCTTTTATTCGCACAGCAACTACGCTATCTTACACGAAGACCGTCGGATCACTGTGAAGCAATCGAGAATATCCTTTCGTAGCGAATCTTGCTACTGAACATGTAATGGCCGTTCGGGTCAAGAAGGTCAGCACCGATATTTCGTTGACATTTTAGAACGCGACCTCGGAAGCAAGCGAAATGCGTTCGATTCGAATCAACTCCATTAGAAACGATGATGTGGGCTAGTTGAGACAGGATTAAACGATAAACAAGTAAGATTAGTGCTACTGGAATTGACAGACTCAATTGAATCAGCCCTAAAGTTTAGATAGCTACTACCACCCTTGTGGACGAAGTCGCTATCGGATCTACGCCCCTCCCCCATAGGTATGTATTTATGTGCCATAAACAATTCGACACGTTATATCTTTGCCATTGCTTTGTAACGCTTGTCACCACGCAAATATTCATGCAGCGTTCAATTCATTATGTGAGTACAATTATGCTAGCAAACATTCTCGTACGTTTTCTCTCATACAAATGTAGAATTACAAACATATTTTTGTAATGTTAATAATAGTTACCTGGACATATGTGGTCGCTGTGTCCATCCGCTAATTCGCTAATGACGCAAAAGCAATCACTTGTAATTTTTCCATAAATCTATCTACTGAATTCGGCCTTAAATGAAGCTTCAATGCATACAATTCCATAGTAGCTGTAGAATCACTTGAAACGACAATATTAGCACTACTTGCACACGTATTTTCGACTGAAATGATATGAAAGGTTCCTCTACGTTTTAATGGCGTTACGCTAAGCGGCGAATACACACAAAAATTTACCAGAAAAAGTGATATTGCTAAAATATTACGTACAAAGCATGACTGATATATTCGACTCGCACTGCACATGTAAGGTAGCAATAGCACTGAATTTTGCAGGTTCGTCGAGCGTAGAGCTAATATTCGTCAAACCGTTCCAACTGCCGCGAGCTACGAAATAATGAGACCAGATTGTTTTCTTTTTTTTTCCGTAACAAGACAGCATTGCGTTAAACGGTCCCAGAAAAAAACTAGGATGTTGTGCTTTACTACCATAATATTGTACCAAAGTTTTGTATGCAACATCCGTCAACTTGAACAACCTGATCGTTGGTTCCTATGTCAGTATCTTCTTGTACACTGATTAATTGCGGGTACGCGTGGTTTATAGTATTTTTGCTCGAGTAAGTATATAAGCTTCTTCTACAAAACATGAAAGGCAGCCAATGCTTGAAGTTCCTCTATGGAGTACTTCCAATCCGGTGTACTAAATTTGGCGTACTTCTAATTCGTTTCTGTCGCCGAGGAGGACATCCGACACATCTTTGCCATTTGTATGTCACAATCAAAATGATTTAAGGCTCACCGTTAGTGTCGGACTTTTCGTACACTGTAGAGGTCGTCGCAACACAACCACTTAACGCTGCCGGATCTTGGCCTCACTCGAATAAAATGACTGACATAATTTTTTCTACATTTGATTCATATATTACACAGGTCAAGCACCCAAAGATAGTAACCGGTGATATGACATACCGCAGGTAGCGAACGCAAGATATCGTATGGAGGGAGAGTCACAGAATTGATGTCCTGTCGCTGAATGAGAATATGTCACTGCAGGTGAGAATCATCAGCTCAACGCGAGCACAGAAATAAATGAGTACGGGAAGCGGCTATCAAAAGCACCAAAAAGGGTTTAAGACTTTCGCGGTGCAAAACAGTGATGATGTTACATGAGAGGACCTGTAAACACCTTAGTTACCTGCGCTACCGCGCTTCAACACAATTCCGTCGAAGAACGTTCAGATAACACTGAATGATTGCCTTAGCGGCACGTGAGATGGAATAGTTGGCCATTCATCCAGAGGCTCAGCGCCGATACGAGAGGCACTTTGATAAAACCGTGTGGAAACCTCTAGGTGCTTCACTAAAGGTTAATGGGCGTCGTATATTATTCTGAAGAGAGAGGGATGGCACAAATATCTAGCGGTTAACACCTGTTGCCGCAACAGTTACTAAGTAATTACTATTCTATCGTATCTTAGAGAATTAATTCGTCAGTACACATGGGATTTGCGTGGTACCCAGGCTGAAAAGTTGGATTTTTTCTCTAAAACAGGTGAATTTGATGTTTAAAGTATAATTATTTAAAGAATACAAGGGGACGTGCAATGGCGGCCCATTAAAACATCTGCGGAACCAGTCTAACCCAATAAATTATTTCTAGCTCAGCCAGCAACTATTTCCTTCATACATAGTTACGCGTAACCGCGTTTCAATTTCAGGCCTTCTGATCAGTCCAAAAGAAAATCCAAAGGCCATCTTAGTGTATATGTATATAAACCTTATATCTTACGAGCAGCAACTTACGTGAGCACACCGCAGGGTAACTTTCTCAAGGAACCATAGTTGATAGCCACTAGTGTACCTAGTGACTTGTCAATGTGCTAAATTGATGACGGCGACCTACACATAACAATAGTGGAACAATGAAAAGATAAAGTTCACACAAGTAGCCTAGTCTAGGACAGCGTTGAAAGAAATCTAATAGCTGCCTTATTTTTCCTACAATGCAATTATCTATATTGCATCATTACTTTCGTCACTGGCGTCATCAACAAGAGGTGAACAGGCTTTCTAAATGAGCGAAGCTTCTTATGATGATAAACGAAATTACTTTCTATTTCCTCTCAACATAAGCTTTGATATGATGCGTGTGACCGCATAGTTTTTATATGCCGCTATAACTCTTATCTGCTATCTTGTGACACTCCCATTTAAATTATACGCGCAAGACGGTGTATACGGATGCAGTACAAGCAATAATTTCGTTTAATCAATGTATATATTTATACTAAAATGTACTTATATATATACTACTTACCTGATTGGCGTCTTTCCAGACAAAATACACAAATTAAGAGGTACTATTAATAACAAGGACGTCTCGCATTGTATATAATCGTGGCATTACGACTCCAAACTGACTCTGAACACTTGAAAGGCTTAACTTTAATAGTAAATATATACTAATATCTACAATATATCCACAGATCAACACAAAGACGATTGTCTAAGGTTTCTTTTGTATGGCCGAATTTTCATTTATTCAAAAATAGCGTTTGAAGTGATTTATATCATATTTCGAGCCTAGAACCTCTCAACCAATTCTAATTTGGTCAAGTGTATTTGGCAAGTTTCTATGCAATATTTTTTATTGTGTTACGTACATTTAAATGTCTGACTGCCACCGTAAAAGCTTTTGTAAGGATATTTAAACTGTTGAACTTTTGACTGCAACCTTGAAATAAATTTGCGCATTGGCCATCAGTTGCCCAACCATCTGATCGATTGCTTGGTGGATTCATTTTAAACTGATTTGTCATTCCATTTTCCCCAACTGACGAGAGTAGAGATGATGCCATTTTCTTTTCATCGCTCTACGGTACTGCGTATCTTATTTTCGTTTATGGCTTCGAATCGTCGGCACGTAGAACGAGGACTGCAGAAAATACATACTTCAGAAACGAAGCCAGTCTGCTGAGGAGTAGTTGCTAAACGGACCCGGTTGAGCCCATAGTCGTGCTATTATCTACAGCTGAACCAGTCAAGGTTCCGTATGATTAATTCAACATAACATCAGTGATGAAAGACAGCAGCTTCGTGCAGGATTGGATTAAAATGACTACGTATATTTATTGTCTTATTTGAAGCGTTTCACTTGAGATACTTTGCGTACATCTATTTCTACACGTAAGCACTGGAGCACATGTATCTGGCATATGGCCCTTGAAAAACGGTAGCATTTCATGTGGGCCCTGCATATTTTGATCACGGCCATGAACAGCGGCTTGGCAGTACCAAATTTAACAGTCGGATGATAGACACGCAATCGCGTGTTGTAACCACATGCGTCTATATATATGTGTGTCAAGGAGTTAATATCCTAGCATCATCGGCATTTTGTCCGACCTGATGAGTCACGTAAAATTTAAAGGGAAGAACACAAAAGGCATTTAATAAGCCTTAATTTTCCCATAAATAATACTAGTTCAAACTTGTAATGCCCAAAGTTGACAATAGTGCTATTAATAGCAATCACTGAAGATTTACCAGAAATTTGGTCGTTTTTGTTCAACTCCAGCTATTAGCTCTTAAGGCAAGTTGTTACAAAGCTTAAGCGCTATGCAACTGTCTGTCGTACAAGATTGAAACTTTAGGCGAATAAAATTACAATTTTTACATGAGGAAGTCATAGAACACAAAATCGTCTATTGCAAATATGGCGGTGTTCGCGCGATTAAATACATAAAATGATTGTCTAATATATGCATAATCCGCGTGTTTTACTATGTATGTTTCATGCATATGTATCTCCTGAATTGAAAATTGTGTAGATATATGTTGACAGTTTAATCCCATAAAACGAACTCGAAGAATCCCATATGGGGTAAAGTAAAATTTATCCAGATTGGTTTAGTATCGTTACTTGCGAATATCACAAAAGTAAACAAATTCTTATAACGTATCGTACACGCTTTTGTAATACATATTTAAATGATTTTTTCCTACATTTCTGCTATTAGATAGACTTAGTTTGTTGTAATAAATTGTTCTGATTAAATAGTTACAAGAACGTATAGCTTATCCTGAATTTTTAGGCTTTGTTTTTAGACTCTGCATGCAGGTGCATTCCCATCAACGCAGCGGTTTACGCCTGTCTTCTAAATTATCAATATTAAGATTAGCGATGTCGGAACACTAAATTCAGAATTCTATTCTAGCCGATCATAATATATGCTGGTCATAATATATACCTCGATTTGAAGACGTGGCGTTCAAAATTTTCGATATTTTTTCGAATGCTTTCAGAGTTCTACATATGGTATATTGTATATACTTATAACAGTAATCTGTAATGGTTAGCGTCAGGGACAGCTGCCGCATATTGCCACATGACACTGGTGCCGAGCATAGGAAAGCTGCTAATTAAATCCCACCGCTGTGCCAAACGCGCTTTACGATTTATTGTGATACGACGAACAAGACTGGTAAAAACACAAATTTTAAATATTAAGAAAAAGTAAATTTTGTAAATCTGGTAACGTTTTACGTACATCGCCCAACAACGAAATTCCTTACACAAATAAAAAATCAGTTACAAAGTATGATAAGGAAATCCATCATACGCCAGAGATAGACAATTCAATAATAGGTTATGTACATTATTATTTACTTGTATTATTTAGTGGAGTACAGTATTAATTTTATTATCATTACTATATGTTATTGTCAGAACTATGGAAAACTTACAGCCTGCAGTATCAAGCATCAAAGAACAGATTTTTCTGGTTATACCATGTTTTATGACCCTAAGACATAGCATATTATGGTAAATTTATTCTTGTACTTTCACTGCAATAAAATGCTACGAGTAATGAATAAAGATTTACCTGATTTAGAAGAAGAGTAAATTATTAGGTTAATAATTATAGAAATTCTTCAACATTTTTTTTCAATTCCTTCAACATCTTCAATATTAAACAATTTTCAAATTAAAATTGTAGCGATTGAAATCTTTTAACCTTGTATGCTTTTCTAGGGGGCGTTACACCACAGACTCCAGATGTTGAAACTTCACTGCAGCTTAGGAAATGCTCAAAAGTATTTGCTGTGGCAAGCAACACATAGAATCAACATGCCTGTGAGAGCTGGATCGTTTCTCACCGTAAGAAAAATCTGCTTTTACTTTTACAGACTCATTATATTATACGAAGCTTCATTTAATTCTAACGAAAGTCGTTAATTTTACGGCGGTGACCTCTGAAGTCGACTGTGCTCGGTTTCGGAGTCAGCAACCAGGATTACTAATGCCTGACTATCGAAAAATTATATGACTAATAGGGAATAAATTACAAAGTTGTCTTTATCTAGGCGTTACAGTACATAGTACATTTTATGAATGAATGTGCTGCACACCAGCAAAATATCTCAGTCTATATAAGCATGGCATTTCTGGCTGTCATTTGAAGTATTTTAGTGACCAACACTTAATAAATCATCATTATACATCTCTGAACGCGGGATTTCGTCAAGGCTTCTTCGAGGTTTGACTGATATTTAAATTAAGCCAACGTGAACTTCTGTGTTTAGTAGAATATAAATGTCAAGTTGCATCGGTCTGGAACGGGCCTGTCCATAAACTTCTGTCAACTGGCTTGTTGTAGGTGAAAAGTCATCATTTGAGCCAAGTTGCTTTTGTTTACTTCATATAAGCCAGGAATATCTATATTGAGTGTTTGCTTTCGCGGTCGTAATTAGTCAGACGCTGTATGGTAATCATTGCCGCAATATATTATAACGATACTGCAAGCCTTGTTCACTCCTCTCCGTCAACAAAATTGTCAGGTTTGCATCATATGAGCGTCCGTTATGCTACATTACATAAAATACTCCGTTTATTTTTTTGTTCACAGACATTGTTCGTGGTGGCGTTATTGTTGAGTTTGCCTTCCTCCGGCGGAGGTAGTGCCCTGCTACCAGCTGTAATCATCTTCAAAAATCCACCCTGGCCAACGGCTCCGCCTCCTCCAAAGGTTTCGTTCGTCCACCGACTCATACACAAACGAGCCAATACATTAAGTGCCCAGCATTTACTTATCCATTAACTCAATGAATTCAGATAGTCTGCCTGATGATAATTCGAAGCACCTCGATAGACGAAACCATCGTCAGCGGTTCTGCAAGTTGTGCGGATTCTCCACGCACCTAGCCAGTCTTCTCACAATATGCTTCAAGTTCCTTTTCTCACAAAGCCCATTCCCTTAATAAAGTCACGAACTTTGGTGAACACCCTCCGTCCGATTCTATCAACATGAAAGAAGGCGGCGAGATCACTTTTACGTAGCAGAAGCCGCCTTTAACGGCGCGGGTACCGCTTAAATCTAAACTGCTTAAAGTTGTGTGCACGGCTTTGGCGATTTAACGAGAATGTATGGTATGGTGCGTCGGCACGTGAAATCCTGTTGTCATTCGTCTGCATAGCGTCAGAACCTAGTGTCTACTTAATAATGAGCCGGCCAAAGATATGCTCCGCTATTAGGTTCCTCCACGTCATTGCGGATTGGCAAGTTTATTAAATGCAATAAACTGAATATACATCCGTTTTTGGGCCGATGCTGTAGATCTTATTTACCAAGACCACACAAACTTAAAATCACTTCTTATATCAGGTCGCTGAGGCTTCTTTTGGTAAGAAGCACAACTTTAGGAATAAAGTTTAGTTCAGTCCTAGATATCCTCCAAGTGTTGGTGCCAGGTCACTTGCTTTATTACAGTTTCGCGCGCCCGTTCGTGGTTTTCCTTCAGTCTCATGACGTTCTTTATGAACGTCGCAACTGCGTTTTATTTATGTCCGCTTTCCAGCATGGTTCAATCGATTGACAGCGTTTTTTGAATTTTTTTTCTGCATCACTCTTCGAAGTTCAGCGAAGTAGCGGCAGCGCAGCATTGTATGTGTCGCCATGCCGATCTCTCCGAGCTCGCAGAGGATGCAGGTGGGACTCCCAACTTTTTTTAATTCGCTATAGGTTTTCCTGGAAGCACCTGTAGCCGCTGAGGATTCGGGTTGCATAATTTCATGTGACCCGAATCACGTGGCCCGTCCCATAGCTCCACCGAGTTCAGACGTTTGGAATAAGTCATCTTGCTCAGTTCTTCGTTCTCGATACCTGCTCGCTTCGCCGGATCGTGTGCTCCATTTCGCTTGCCATCACTTAATCGTAACATACTACGCTTCTTGTTCAAGATGTC
This sequence comes from Tropilaelaps mercedesae, assembly GCA_002081605.1. Taxonomy (NCBI): domain Eukaryota; kingdom Metazoa; phylum Arthropoda; class Arachnida; order Mesostigmata; family Laelapidae; genus Tropilaelaps; species Tropilaelaps mercedesae. The sequence goes on from MNPL01002827.1 coordinate 43,179, forward strand.
AGTCTCTGTTTTTCCGCACGTTCTTTGGCTTACAGATTCTACGATACATATCTCGCCAGAACAAACACCGCTGACGTGGCCACTGTCCTGTAGACTCAACATATCTTAATTGCCATAGCCGCTGTGTGCTAGCTGATGTTTATCGGTTTATCACATCTTCTGCTAGATAAGGGCTGCGTGCAATACAATCAAGTCCGTTACTGAAGCTTGTAGTCGTCGCCTTCTCTCGCTTCGCTCATACAAGGCATTATTCTAGCAAGATTCAAAATGGCTTTTGTAATTTGTTGGGAGCGTACCTAATGTGCTGTGTGAACATCATCCTCTGGTCGAGAATCACACTTAAGTACTTAACTTCTTGTGTAAGGCAACTCTGTGCCCTTCGAGAAAGATGTGAAGGTCGTCACATTTTTGTTTTCAATCAGTAGCGTCGCCTCTGTTTTTTCGGAGCCAGTTCGAGTCCGTGGTTCTTCATCCATTTATCGACCTCAGCCAATGCTTTTTGTGGCCGGATATCCTGTGCCGTTTCCTTCCTAGCCGCAGTAACAACGGCCAGATCATTAGCGTAAGCTATCGCAATTACTCCCTCCGCTAACTTCACCTCAAGTACTTCACTGTTGGCGAGGCACAAGAGTATTGGTTTGACAGCCAACGTCTGTGGTACCCCTGCTGTGACCTAGTGGCTGTTTGCCACCTCAAAACCATTTTGGGTGCTTCAGTCGATCAGATAGCTAGCCGATATGCGTCGCAGGTATGGCGATGCTCGGGTTTCCAACATGTCTGGAATAATCTTCCAACCTAGTGAATTGAATGCATTCCGAATATCAGCCATAACCCCCGCATCTTCTGGGTTGTCTTTTTCTCAGCCTCTCATTCCGGCGGAAACCATATTGAGTGTCCGTTAGTGCCCATTTTGCTTCCAGCTCGGCTACCAATTCTGCCGCCATTTGGCCTCCACGGCCTTTCCCGCCGTATTGATGAAGCAAAGTCTGTACGAAAAGTACTCGCCCGAGGGCTTGCTTAGGTATCGGCACTAGCCTTGGGTTTCTTCGTTAACTTCAAAAACGCCCTTCTCGTAGTAGCTTATCGGCTGCTTGTCTGAATACCTCCGGGCACTTCGTCATGAGAGTTTTTATGGCCCCCGGAAGGATATTATCCGGTCCTAGCGTTTTTCCATTTTTCATTCTAAGGGCGGGTTGTTGGATTTCTCCCACTGTAACTGCACGGAGGTTTCTTGAGTAATTTCAAGCTGCATGTCTCGGTGCTATTTCTTTTCGGGATGGTCCGGAAACAGTCGTCGATGGTCTTACGCGGACAGAATCCAATCTTCTTCATTCTATTTGGTAGCCGATGCCCCACGGGTCTTGCTCCACCTCCTCACAGATTTCATTCCATTTATTTTCCTTTATTTCCATTTATTTAGGTTGAGCAGTGGCAGGTTCCTTGCCTTTCTGTAGTCATCGAACATTTTGTTTGTCCGGAGAGCCTTTATGTACCTTCTTCGGGTTGCTTTGTATTCTTTTCTGGCCGCCCCTATCTCTAACGTCGATCAGTATTTTAAACTCTGACGTGTATCCAGGAATGGCTGAGGGGCAGCCCTTTCACAGGCTCTCTACAAAATTATCCTGATGGCAGTTGCGCCTGTCTCGGAGAGTGCTTCGTACCCGCTTCGGATTTCCAGCTTCATCTTCGCCGTGTTAAGCCTCCTTCCGAACCACTTTCTGGACCACCCAAACACAGCCCTGACCTTGTTTCTGCCTCTCTACTTTTATACCCCGGTTACAACACCAAATGGCAGCATTTTGGCTCTCGTCAGTTAGTCATATGCTCGTCATTACCAGCCCTTTATTGGGCTCGCTTATTGGGCAGGTATCAATGTGCCACGCTATAATTGCATCCTCTAACAGGTTGTGCGTGTTACGGTACCTGTTGAGGTTTATCTACATCACCTTAAGAGCTGGATACATAATTATTCCTCTCCGTTTCTTCTAGACGGCGTCTGTGATTTCCCTCGCATGTTCTTGCGTGCTCTTTTCACCGCTCGCTGCCACTGGCACTCAGCTGTCTTTCTTTTGGCTTCCTTGCAATTTCTTTTATATAAGCCACAGTGACACTCGAAATTTGTCTGCCCATCCGACACTCAAGTACTTTTTCGTGGCTAACTTTTGAGGTGGTGCCGCGAAAAAGTAATTGAGTGTCGGTGGTTGACCATCGGCATTCGGAGTTCCCAAGTCCGTTTGGCTTCAATCTAAATGTTTGTGTCAATCTTTCCTATCAAGCTATATAGCGCCGCTCGAATCTCTTCATCTGAATTTCCATCGTAGGGGTCCTTTATTACAGTGTCGCTTGTCTCCCTGTCGATGTGCTCATTTTCACGTTGGCACTCGCTCTTTAGTCCATTCGTGAGCTTCTCCTGATCGCCTTTCTTCGTCTCTCTTATGCGTATTAGTGCTCCGCTACCTGTCGTTTATTTGATGGATTTCACTACCACTCCACTGTCGTGCGGATCTACCGAGGCCTTCCTTGAGAGCGTCGTCGTCGTTTCTTATTAAAATGGTACTTTCTGTTACTGACGCCTTCGTTCTGTCTTTTTTGCCTTTGTGCCTCTTCGTCCTTGACGTTATTGGCGGCCTGAGGTGCCACTGTCCTCTTCACACGATTGCAGATCTCCAGTATGTCCACGGTATCCTTTGCGCAGCACTCCCCCATCCGTCTTCCGAACTCCAAGTCAAGAGCTTCTGGCAGGTCAAAGATATCTCCCTTATTCTTCGCCTGTCTGCCAGTTCGTGCAATACTTAAAGCTAGGCGATAATCGTTGTCCAAACGGCATAAACCTAATAAAGTTACTACCCAGACATGAACTTGTTATCAACTGGTGTATTCTGGTTCAGACAACGAACTCAGCGGACATTGGACAAAAGTATTTGTGGACGTTAAATGTTGACTGACAGTCAGTCCTAAAAATATGTGTTTAAAAGCACGTTCATTTAAATATAATGATAGACCTTTTGAGAATATATCAATTTGTTTTTGAAAACGAAATGTAATAGCATATTTACCGATTGACAGGCAATAAAAATTGTTTCGGCTACCCGTGAAAAATACAGTCCGGTTCCACTTCACTGCCCCGAGACAGGAAAAACAGTATGTGCAAATGTGCAAAGCTATCCCGAGTAAGTAAAATTATACGTAACCGGTATAGTATTCGATGTCTCTCAGCTTAGTTGAAAAAGTCGTAGAATGAAAGAGCTTTTAAAGAGTCAATTAAATGGTAGGTAACGTAATCGCTTAACATCTCCTTATCTTAACTCCTCTCTAACAGACCGTGTAAATAAGCCAATATTTGGCGAATTCAAAACCTCTCCAATATAAACGCTTTAAGAGCAACATTGTCCATCTATAATGATTGGATACGCGGATTAGACAAAAACTGTTGAAAAAAGCCACTAGATCCGTGCGAAAAGTATAAAGGCATTCTTTATTGCTATTTATTTATTGCTTTATCATTATTATTTTCGTTATTCTCTGGTAGACCAGCCCTTCTGAGCTAGTCTAGCGAGAGAGTGCTACGATAATATGCGTATTCGTCTAGCTATCTTAATTGTATGACTAATTATAGGTAATCCTAAAAAAATAGCCAATAAAGTACATTTTTCTTACAACTGTTTTTGTTAGAAATGTAATTCGACCTCCACTTGAGCATCACAATAACGTCGTTCAAGGACCTTTCAATATCCCGTTGTTTGTACAAGCGACCCTCGCAGTTGGATTAGTATGCAGCAGCTGATAATAGCAAAAGTACGTTCCCTTCCTTTATTCATGGTAGATTGTTCTAGAGCGAACTTCTCTTACTTTGCGTTCCGTTCTATATATGAATTTTCAGGGAGCAGGTGTTCAATATGGTGAGGCAAACCCGCTTTCGGGGCTTTAACTTTTCGTCAGTCTTCTTTGATGATCGAGATGGATTCGATGAGCCCCATTTTCAGGTGTTTAGCTACTTATGTTCATGTTGTGAACTATGAGAGAACTCTTAACGTATATCTGTGCTATTTTATTATCATACATGATATATGTGTTTACGAGCAATCTGTGAAAAAAGCCTGAAATAAGTCAAATGATTACTCTGCTCGCGCTATTTGAATACTTTTTCGTATTTTGTTATTTCGTTTTTTATTCTTGATGAAGTATAAATTTTTTATATGACGAATACCTAACTAAGCTTGGAACATAGCTTTAAGAATTGTGTAATTGAATTGTTTTGCTATCGCTTTTTTATCAAGTTGTATTATATATATATATATATATATATATATATATA
>MNPL01002828.1:0-39804 GCA_002081605.1 Tropilaelaps mercedesae
TATATATATATATATATATATATATGTATATATATCGTATTCGATATCGATAGGATTAGGTCATTTTCTGTTGCTTATCAATATAGTTCACAATGTACGTATAGTTAAATTGGAACTCACCTACGCCATACGCACAACTGAAAAGCCTGCAGTTATCCCTGATGTGTCATGGAATACACCCGCAAAGACAGATCATTTACATATTATCATACATTCGACCAAAATCAAAGAAAATTTTGGATTGTTTAACATCTTGGTTCGCAACTCCATGGGACAAAAGTGACAACCATGTCAGCGGACTGTCTGCAATAAACACCCTCAGGCGACGTCTTACCTTAAACGTGAAAATACCTAAAAAAATTACCAATGCCTACTTGAGCTTTAGCTTTATGATCTGTCCAGGTAGCCACCTACGATGAACGTACGTTTGTTCTTCGACCATGGGTTGATCAGTCCATTATAACGCCAACTAGAACCGAAGTTGAAGCTATAGAAATCAATAAAAAACTGCTCGGCTCCCTTCGTATGACACGCTTATTGCTGTACTTAAGGTCACACTGAATGTTTCCACGCAAAGGCGATACTTTTCATTGAAACTACTTATAAATGAAGACCGTTCGGATTCAACCTCTAGCCCACATGTATGAACGTGCGCTGTTAGCTATGCATTTGTAGGGTTTCCTTGACCGTACTGACAAAAAGCTTACCTGTCAAATACTAGATATATCGCAGTTGCGTGTATGGCATATATGCGTACACATGTGTAATACTAAGTGTGTACACATATGTAATGTACTAGACTGTAGTGCAAGTTTGAAAATTTAACTGTTTAAAGGCCAATTATAGATATAGTAGCACATAATAGAATGTGGTTTACGAAATCACGAAGTAAGTATTCCCAGTATATTCCAGGCACATATGCGAGCATTCAAAGTTAATGGGGTCAAATGAGGGTTCATACTTCTCCGACTGTATTAACACTGCACCAGCCAGTGTTAGCAGTCACTGGTCAATAGGTCCAATGAGTATTAGTTAACAAGCCTGGTATTGTCAAACAGAATCGTTCAGTAGTGCACAAGAAATCTGAGTTTTTTTATCTCTAGGTTTCTATTAACTCTTCAAAATCTTAAAAAAAAAAGTGTAACGCTGCAACTAGATGAAGGGTTCGAAATGCTCTATTTAGTATGGACAAAAAAGCTATTTTCAATAGAAATCACTTGTAATTTTAGATTCACTCATATATTATGTCACCATGAACATGCACGTTTAACGCTAAACTGTTTAGTCTCACCTGGACGACGCAGGCATCTGCCTTTTCCTGCGTATCACTTCTCGAGTGTATTAGTGACTTACTCATTCACTTACCTTACTTAATTAAGTGGCGCGGGTCATAACCTTTCATATTATGAGGCGCACAGAAGGCCATTTAGTTTATCGTTAGTTCTGCGCCAAAGTTAGAGGCTTACCCAGTTCGCAAGGTTGTCGTCTATCGGGAATGTCGTGGAGTTCCTGCGTAAGCTCATTACTGCCTCCTTTCTTTATACAGAATATTAAACACAGACTACAAGCTGACATTAGGCACAGACGATTTGGTGACGATTTGAAGTGGTGGGTTCAACTTTCTCAAGAAGCCATCAGCAAAGTATCCAATTAATATATCAATAATGAATGACTCGTTCTGTGCACAAGTACTCCGTCCTCTGCTTTAGGGGAAAGTCTAATGTGTGCGGTCTAAATCGTGAGTCTATTTCTGTAGGATAATATTTAAAAAGACATCGTCGCGAATACCACCTTTGAATTTGGCCAATATCATGCCCACGTGCACCAGTGTCACTATTTACAATATCATGCTACGATTCCCCGTTGTTAATAATACCTGTTTTATCATACTAATTACGATAATGTTAAAATATTCTTTGCTTGTGAAGACTGAACAATAATTGTTCTACCCTGGCATAAACAAAGAAAATTGAATATCCAACAGCACTTGGAAAAAATGGAGTGATAAGATATTAAAGCAGAGGTGTATTAACGTTAAAAAAGACATGTAATATAAATACTACCAAAATTCCATAATCCTAAGAATAACTTCACACGCGTATCTGCAGACAGGTCAGTCACATCTGATAAGATAATCGACCACAAGCAGAATTTAATTCTGCAGAATTTTATGAGTTCTTAAAATATCGCTCGGCAACTACAATAAAATAACTTTCAGGACGACATCCTGTGCAGTGGTCGCATCCAACTTTATTCACTTTATGGCTAGTTTTTGTAATTTCGCACTTTCCTGTTGTAAGCCTAAAGTCGGGAGAATTTGGAAATAGCCAATCTAGTCTTATACTCATCCTTTAATCTATAAGACGCTTTTTTTTGCTGATCATACATAAGAGCAGCAGTCAGGTTTAAGCAAGTGCATCTTTTTTTAATGGATAGCGCCATAAACAATGTGATTAGCTAGATAACATGATCATTTCCAATTGTTCGTCGACGTTTACCTTATTTTTTTAAATAAATAACGACATGAATGGGACGAATAAGATAAATAGCGAAATAAATAGGACTTCTCGACTCACTAAGGTGCCATGGTGGTTTGTATATGTGAAAACGCACTGCGACGTCAAACTTTTCTAAAATCTTGTAGTAGAGGTCAACCCGTTACATATGTATGTATAACTGTCGATCTTGGCCATCGTACAATTTACGTTAACTCCGCGTGTTTTGATTGTTTAAAAGACATCCACTAACGCATTGTTTTTATGATCCGTTATTTAGTTCGATCTTGTTACGAACTACATTGTTTCTCGACCGTGTTAAATTTCGTTGCTGTTACAGCCTTTTCCTACGGTATGGCGTAATCGGTTACACCTATCAGAAATTCTACTGAACGTAGCACAGTGGTAATGCAGAAAGTCAAACTGAAACATTTCAATTCATCGTAGCTCGCCAGAGAAAACTGACCAACACAGGATGTATTTTGTTTTTGCCGCATGACATTGTGAGTTGATCATGTGGATCATGGCGTCTGGTTGTCTGTAATATTGCCGAAAATGTTCGGAACAGTATAGAAATTCTAAACAGAAAGCGATTAAATCGCAATAAAAACACCGTGTTACATCAGCGTCAAAGCAAAAGGAAAAAATATCTTAAGATCGCTTGTTTCCAAAAATAATATAATGTTTTGTAGGATATCCCCTGTACATGTTTAACTAATGAACGATCATGAAAATAACTATTGTAACGCAATAAAGAAATGTCGCACTTCAGCAACGACATCGTACAAATAAGAAATATAATGCCTCACATTGACATGGTCATGCCCACCTACAAAATTTCCCATGCGTCGCGTAGGGCCTGTTCTCGTATGACAATGCTGCAGAGCGCGTGTCACACCTTCTTGACCCTGCCGTACATTGAAACGAACCCCTGGTGTATGTCGTTCACCTTCCTTATAGCAGCACACATCAGGGGCATTTTCTGTCTACCACCGCATTATGACGTCAGCAGCAGTAATCATCTTCCGTAATTCATGCTCAGAGGCGGCGGTTTCTCCTACGTCGACGCCGCACCTCTCTACTCAGCCGCTGCCACTCGCTCACTGTCGCTGCGTTTCACTCACTCCTTTTCGCCTTCCACTTTTCGTAGCCGTCGACCCCGCTCGGCTCCGAGTGCCGAGCCGTCCGTTCCACTACGTTTTGAATGCTCGCAGGTACGCGCGTACACCGAACGCCGCTGGATAAACAAAGTGCTCAGTGTCATACGACACGTGAAAAAGTTAGCTGGCGCACTAGTCCACTCACTCCGGTGCATTGTGAACCGGCGGTTGAGTAAGTACGTTCTCGTCCGTCGCAAGTGTAACTCATTCTCCTTCATCTGTGCCAACGTCCCGGTGGCCTCGTGCGCCTCTTAGCAGATTCCCTCGGATCTCAGAGCCTGTCGACCACGACTAACCTGAGAAGAACGTTCCGAATCCGTTAGACGAGTTCGAGTTGGTGTTGGTGGCGAGACGCTAAACAACGACAACCGGCAAAACGTCACAAAAAAACATACAAAGAAACACGTCGAACTCCGTACCAAAAGGCGAGTGAATAAAATGCAGAATCTGCATCGCTCGCAATGAGTCGACCAAGTTGGTGAGCGGTATCAGAGGTGGTCAGTCGTTCTTTTCAGCCGTCCGACGGGCGGCGGAAGCAATTGAAATGCAACAGCATCGTCTATACATTACCAGCGTAATCCTGCTTATCGGCAAAGATGGACGAAATGCACTGTGTCAATAGCAGGGAGTAGCATGCGACAAGCGCATGAATCGGACAGAGCTTCCGGTAAAAAGAGACTGCTTTTCTTAGCACTGCAAATGATAATCGATGTGTTCCACAATGTTGCCGTTGTTATATATCACTGTAATGACGAGCTTCCAATGATGCTGTCTCATTTTCGTAAACTTTATCCTTTTGGTACCGTTTCTCACCGCCACGTGGACATCACCTTGCTGATAGATAAATCGATACGAGAACTGCGTCGATTTCATTGAAGACTCCATTAAGTAAAATCCAATGGATAACGAGAATAAGCAGTGCTAATTTTGTTCCGACCTATAGCGCTTACACTTACGGTAATGAATCAGTCTAGTCACAATATCGTGATTCGATAGGCCATCGAATTATTATTATGAGGGCCTTTACAACTGTTTTGCCCAGAAGATCCAAATTACAGTCCACTAACATATCAAAATAGGAAAAATTGAAACGTTTCGTATATAAACATTGCGTTTTACGGAAGGTCTGTGATTCTATTACTGATTGTGCTCATGAAAATCTAATATCACGATGCTAACTCAAGTCGAACGCATGGACACTCAAGTAGACCTGGTGCGGACCGCCCTTTATCTTTTTGCCATCGACTTCCAAATCAACCCGATGAGGCTTCAACTGACTTTAAAACTGCGGCACTGATATCATTCGTAAAACATTCTAGAAAACAACGACATTTAATGTTTGGCAAGGCCGTAGATGCGCGCAAAACAGAGGCGATTGCTCCTTCACGTCTTGACTTCTCAACGAGATGGATGCTGTTTGCTGCTGTCAGTCCAGCTGAGACGCAGGATAAGCAATAGTGTAAACTGCTGTGAATGACCATGCTTTGTTAGCATTACGATTACAGTCTTCTCTGCATCCAAAGACATTCACATTTATAGTAACTGTCTGTATTTGCGTCCTGCGGCTGTATATTATATTCGAATTTCCTACGTCGATGGGTCACAAAAAAAGGCAATGGGATTTTCGACGAGCAAAACAGTGCCGTCAATGTGCTTGTTCATTTAAACAGTAACGCTTGTATTAGTTGGTTAAAGTCCAGAATGTTGCCGATTGCAGTCGTTCCGCACCACTGCTACCCAAAACATTCGACGTAATCATCTAACACATCTATGACGTACGTACTGAAAGGTGCATTCTCCTTGAAAATTTCTCTAGACTTGGCACAGTAGTATATCACGTCTGTCCTCTATATGTTTTGGTATTGCTAACATGGTTACGAAGACAAACATTGGTAACTGAAGAGAGCACTAATGAGTGTAACAGCAGATGAGTTCCATAGAAGCCAGAAAAGCAAATCTCGAAAAGGTGTGCAGAAGCGTATCCCACTTTCAGAAAAGAAAAAAACAAAGGAAACTCGTTGTCCGATAAGAAAACACCTGGAAATGTTCCGCGTCAAAACGTCTTAAAAACTTCAGTCAGTTTAAATTATAGATCTTTGAACTCCTCATAAACAATACACGGCACAGATTACGCTTACAAGTACAGCCGCGGCTGGCTAGCCAAATGGTGCTCAACCCGCCACCCCGAACCACTTTTTTGCAAATCAAGTTTACAATTAGCTATCACAAAAAAAATTCTGATGAATGAAATTGATTTGAGCTTATGAAATTTGTGCTAAAAAATTGAATTTATGCTTACTGGCTCCGACGCCGTTAAGTACAAACATTATTATAATAAATAAATTAAGCGCTTATTAATAATGTAATGGTATCTGGCATCGCATTTTGTAGCTGGCAGTAAGAAGACACCATAACAACGTATAACATATTAGTTTCGACTTTATCTTCATTTCACTCATTGTAATAAGCTTTGAGGATCTATAACTTGCTCTTTTAAGCCTCGCATCAACATAGGGCACTATGACTTTTTGTACGTTTAATGTTTGATGGTATTGATTCCCCTATAGATTATTTTAACTGACCTTTTTCGGTTAACTAGCCGCCGCCGTTATAATTTTTTTTGGTAACGGTTCGGCTCGTAACTTCGGCTCGTTGACTCACATTTCTATCATACGATTTTCTATGTTCTTGCATTCGAACGGATAATCGAATATTAGGAAACGACGTTATTCCCCATTGTCCAGCCCCATAATCACGGTAGAAACATCGTCCTTTGTAACAAGACCGTCTCACTATTGTATATCATTATCTCAACTCGAACTACGATTGACGCACTTTACTGTTCGGTAATATGAAATTTCTGAGCGTCAGCAGCTTCGCGATGAGTATGGCGCTTGGACTATACTGCAAAACTATTTGAGTAACTCATAAAAAAGAAGTGTAATTATGTGAATACTGGTTGCACTACCCTGCCAGTTAACACGAAAAACTTTATCAGTAAAACGAAATAATTTTCATCTTTACCTCTAACTCTAGCAAATAAAGAGCACCATTGTGGTGCGAAAGGATGTGATATTCAATCGGCACTCTTTGTAACATTTTTGTACACTCAACTCCTATTCCTAACATCATAAATAATAACAGGTATGTGGGCTTCCTTGTTAAAACGTGCTGGACATTTTTCTAAAACAGCTATAGTTCACAAGCTAAAGGAGTCTAACAGTATACAAAGCACAGTACACTACAATCAATTGTAGTGAGTAGATAGATACAATTTCTATTATCAACGTTATAGTATATTATAAGATACGAATAGAAATCGTTGGGTCTTTTTTGCGTAGAGGAGTTAGTACAAATTAATACACCGCTTGGGAGACAAATAATTTACTTTGTGCACATTAACCCTAACCCATTTACTTTCTTGTTGACATTTACGATTTCTATTTTTATTATCTCTTGTAGGTCAGCTTGCCTTTTTTTGACCTGCGAGGAAATTCTCGTCCAATTGGAGCATACGCTGGACTTCCGCGATGTTAGACACCGCAGCTCAAGCAACTGTCAATCGAATGCCTCTTCCCAGTCCAGAGGCGCTGTCTGCAACCCGTGAGCACGCTACTCGTGAAGCGACGTCACCATTGTTAGCTTTTGGCGGAGGTCTTCTTCTCATCGTTCTAGTAGTCGCAGTTCTGTTGAAAATATATGCTGTGGTTACTGAAGGACGATATGTTTGCAAAAGGGATCTCACGGGAAAGGTCGTTATAGTTACAGGCTCCAACACTGGTAAGTACGGAACTGATTGTAATAGTTAACCACTTTCCTATTGGAGCGGTACAATGTTGATGTCCTAGAGTTTTGAAATCACCGTCGCGGCCAGTCATAGTACATCCAGTTTGCAGCAGAAACAAGAACAACGAAAACGCATAGCGTTAATAACGCATGGTGTTTACAATATAGTGCCCGAATGGCTCTACAGAGATAATATCCACAGGGTTCGCATTTTGCGCACAAATTGCGTTTACGGTAACGCACTGTACAGGATTTACAGAGTTGTTGATCTCGATCGCCGATAACAAAAAACCATTGGGCCTCGGACATGTCGTATTACCTTTCTGTATTCGTATTTGTATTTTCTTAGTCACTCGATATGGGTTCAACACACGGGTCCCACGAGCAAAAGCCGAACAAAAAACGTTGACCCCCACATCGTGTAAAAATAAAGTTGAACCGAAAAACTATTCACAAGACAAGACAAAAGGTTGCAAGCGACATAAAGCTGAACGTTTACTGTGCTGTAACGATAGACTTGCCGTGTTAGTTTCTTGCATCTGTTATTAACGCAGAGCATGGGAAATGTTCATCTTACGAACAGACACAGGCGGATTTTGACGGATTGCTCAAAAGCGTATCCCAAAGGCTACATATCAGGGCAATCTGACCAACGCACCAAAATATGCCTTTAGAGATCATTTAGCTAAAAATTGTCGTTCTTTTCGGTTTATGCACATCGTTTCATTCGAGAGAGTGTCAGCTATGTGCGAGATCATATCTGGTCAATGAGAACAAGACAGTAACCTATGACAATCCATATACTGTAGTGAAGAAGTATGATTATATCGACAACTCTCCTTGAACGGATAGTTTTTTGTCGTATTCGTTTTTCACCCACATAAGTAGTATAGAATAATGCGTTCAGACCAGTATCGCAACAATAGGTGATTATCAAATATACTTCCGGTGGGATTCGTGTCTTACAAACGAACTTACAAATGGCCGTCGCTCTCATCTTGAACATACTCTTTGGCCTTTTAATTTTGAGTTGGCAAATTCTATAGTCGACGTTTATGATCAAACTCGTATTGGTGGAACGAAGGCCAATAGCTGGGCTATCGCAGGACCTGATGAGTGACCATTAAGCGATACATTTTTCATGCTTGTTTCAAGAGCAGACGATATTTTACGAATTGAGATTTCTAATTTACTAGTCACATCATAATAAATGATAATATTCTATGTTCTAGGTCTCTTCTAGGCGGCTGATGCCTGAGTACGGCACCAGTAAACGACAGTACTGTAGTTCATTGATTTTTCCCCTTACGGCTACGTCGCCGCACAAGGCTGTCTGGGACGAGCCCCGAAAGATGGATGTCAAATTCGTTGGTATCGACTCTATCAGTGTCAGGGCGTTAGCAAAGAGCCGACGCTCTGAGCAGTGCACGAAAGTGTATAAAGTCACTTAGGAACAATGGATGACCGACGAAAACCAAACGTCCCTGGCAGTTAATGGCTCCTTGGAACCCCGGTGACTATGATTTATAGACCAACGAGCATTAATGCCCAAGAAAAGCCCTCATCCATGCGAGTGCAAAGTGTGTAGAACATTATAAAACGTTTGTTACAAATGTATACGGATAACTAGACATATTACACGGTAGCGCTGGACGCCGTAAATATCGAAAGAATCTAGCTTGATGAAAATATCAGTACGACTACTGGGTGAAAACATTGTGAAGCATGTTAGAAAAGAGGTCTGATTTGACTCATCTGGCTTGCTAAATGTCGAGTTCGTTCCATAACTTTTGTTCGGCAACAGTACTGCAAAACACCCAGTTTTTGCTGGTACATATCAGTGACAACTGTGCATATCTGTAAATTGTGCCAACTTACAGAGGACATGCATCTATAGCAGCGAGTAAAGACAATTTTTTTTCATTTGCGAATACTTACGAACTGTGTCATCCATGATGAGATGACGGTCGTTCTACGTATATTACAATATGAGTTTTTAATGTGCGCCGCAAAGTAGGAAATAACCGATGTCATAAAAGCACTTATAAGAAAACCAATATTTATGACTAAAACGTTGTCTGTGACAATTTATCGTAAATGATAATTCCTTATAGCCGTTTCCTGTATCAAGCATGTAGAAAAGTCCTAATCATATTTTCTAATTATTAAACCTCCGTTCTTTAACATCGTAATATTATATTGTTTTTAACCTATTTCGTCTACGTCACAATAGAGAAATTGCGTTGACCTCTCATTCTCTGTAGCAACGGGGCAGCAGCAGTCACTTGTACTCTTTAAAAACTCTCTTCCTGAGCGAGTCGCTAGGATATGCGCACGTGAAACGCTTGTCATTCTACAGAGCGAATAATTTACATTAAAAAATATATTATTTCCAGTACAACTTACGGGCATACCATCATCAGTAAATATCGTTATCGCTATTGCGGTCATTGTGGCATCATTGTTACGCCACATGCTGTAATCATGTTACAAAACGGCAACATTACATGTGTGCCGATCTCTATGGCCTTGCGCTAACCTGCTTCGTTTAAACTTGCTGTTTCCCTACAGTGTTCCCCTGTCGACAATCCTGTGAAGGATTGTGATAGTTCAAGACGTATCGTAATATTCCTCCTTTTCATTTTGCTACAATGCTGCTCACGCTATCGAATTTCTATATTCCTAGTATGCCGGAATTCGAAACAGGAGAGAATTTCTTCGTCGACATGAAAAGCGTAAAGCAATCTGGTTGTGGTTGTCGGAGCAAAGTAGACCGAATATTTCTGAAGTGCGCAAGGCATCTATCGTCGGGCCAGTACGAGCTCACCGAATGGGCCAATTTTAACTTAGGGAATAACATTATTTAGTATCGCAGTATTTCTTCGAGTCGTGCTATTATTATCAAAGCGAGTCATGACAATATTGTCTCGTCGGCAATAAATCGAACAGCAGCTGGCTGTGTTTTATTTACTGCCATACCATTGACGGCATAGTGTTACTGCAATTCTATCTAGTTCAGGATATACAAGGTACAACTCCTATTCAAAAAAATTATTATGCATCTTATTAAACAAATGCATAAAGGTGTCTTCACAAAACGATTATCGGTTTTCCTTGACCGCCGACAAACAATATGCACAAAAATAACGCCTGATCGCAACGAGGCAAGACCACACGCGAAATAGTTAAGTAAATAAATGTACTATTGCTTAAAAAATGAGAGACACATAATGCTTTGTAATCGCGAGGCTGCAACTATGTTAGATCTTTCCATGTGATGTTTTAGAAGTTTTCTGTGATATTTTTAGAGCATAGTGCACACTTTACAAAACCAAGGTTACAGCGTATATTCGTTAGAATGAATTTATATAATAACGTGATAGTAAATTGACTGTCGTATGAATAGTCATAACACATTCTTAAAGACGTCGACTGTTCTAACCAAATCGAGGACATCGTTGTATAAGAGCGCGTACTGGCACTCGTGCGGGGACTATTCAATAATGGTACCTTTCACTGACAACATGGAGCGAAATACAGCAGGGCTAAAAACCCTATAACGTAAAGCCTTGCGAACGCATCGCTGGCATAGCCTTTCCAGTGTACGCATGAACCACACAATTTACACTCGTTTATGTAAATTACGGACATTTCTAAACTTGACCTACACTGCCCCAAAATATCAAACCCTTTACCAAACACCTTTATTTTAGCCCTCTATTAGCTCAGTTTAGCATAGGCCACCATAACCACCATCACTGCAAATCGGTACTTACGTGCATCCTTTCTTCTGCTACAGGTTTAGGCAAGACAACAGCGCGAGCTTTAGCAGCATGCGGAGCAAAGGTGATCCTTGCATGTCGCAACTTAAAAAAAGCCGAAACCGCACGAGATGAGATTATAGCAGCTACAAACAACCAAGATGTCATCTGTATGGAGCTTGACCTTGCCTCGTTTCGAAGTGTGCGCCAGTTTGCGAAGCGGATATACTCCACGCAGCAACGCTTAGATATTCTTATCAACAATGCCGGTCTACTCAGTGAGTAATGGAAAAGGCTATGAACCGTTCAGGTAACAAAGTAATCTGAATTAAGGATGATTGGGTTCAAATTTGAATGCATATCTTGGGAAAGTAAAAAGGGCTGTACACATAGATGTACTATACGCCAAGGAACGGCAGCTACTCCAACAGCTGATTTATCGTCATCCGCTGTGCTAAAGCTTAACAAATGGCACATGTACCGTTATACCGTTATGTAAATGTAGGCGTACTAATTTATCTTGTATTGCTTCCCTTTGTTTTCTGGTAGCTCCTCCCCAACACGAGACGACGGAGGACGGCCACGAAGTATCTATCCAATCCAATCATTTGGGCCACTTTCTGCTGACGAATCTTCTGCTCGGTGAGATGTCCGCACACTTCACAATCGAACCAATACGAATATCTGACTCTCATGGGATCTACTGCATTCTCAATACTCCATCCCGTCCCGTCCTTTGAAATCCTCAATTGGCACACATATGCCAGCGGACGATAGTTTAATACTTGTCGGAATGTTGTTCTTTCCCGTCTCCAAAGACCATTGCATAAGAAATGCTGATTCATCTTTTGTGGCTGCTTTAGTTGAGTCTTAGTTTTCAATTTTGATTCGTAGGAGTGGCCTATCGGAATTCACTTAACATAAATTGGCGAACAAGAAGTGTAAATATTACCTACGCCGGTCAAAAATCAGTGCGGCGACGATATAAATTTAAATCCTCAAAGTAGAAAAAAGAACTGCTATAGCTTATATCCTGTAGCTAGAACCCTTCAAAATTTCCGCAACACGAAAAGCGGATAAATATCCCCAAGTGGGCTCATAGGGCAGCATAGCATGGGTACCGTCAGCGCTTTCCACAACCATTGCCCTGTAAGTGCTATGCTTGACCGTAGAGGGTCTGAACCGCGTATCGATCACAATTTTACTCAAAGCCGGTCTCTGTACAGGGATATATTTAACGCATCTTCACATCGTGTCAATAACTTTGCGTTATTGTCTTGGCTTTTAGATCTTTTAAAGAAAAGTGAACCAAGCCGTATTGTTGTCGTGGGTTCTTGCGGCCAATGGTTTGGTAACATGAATCCTGAACAGCCACTTGACTTCGAACGTTACCAGTTCCCACTGTTCAATTACTGCTCGACAAAAGTTCTCAACATGCTGTTCACCGTAGAACTTGCCAAACGCCTTAAGGTAAGACACCGAAAAAATGCCTATTTGTTTCTAGTATGTGCCAACGCGATTTCTAAGTGTTCACATTGAAGATCACCTAACATAGTTGTATCGGAACGTATAAAATATATTATTGTCTATTTCGTCAAGAATAGATATGTCATTATTGCTACGTTTTAACAATGACAGTCATTTTACCAACATGTCGTTTCTCGGGGTAGACATACGCGAGCATAGGCATACGAAACATCACATACTCGATGTAAAATACTGTATTTGCGTTATCGGTAAGCGGGCAATGTAGAAACTCTACAGTTCACGTAGAGCACGTCGACCTGATTGAAATAGACAACTTGGGATTATCGAAGTTTATTACCCTGCTAAGGTACCATTGTGACTCGCTGCTCCAAGAATGCAATACTTTTGGGCTCATGGTAACTGGCTAGTTTTTTTGGGCAAACCTCCTGACTAAACTAAAGACCAATTTACCCGGAACCCCTCTATTTTCAACGAAAAACTACACCACGATATACAGCAGCCGAAGGCTTGCTTAGTGCAATTTCATGTCACGTTCGGCCACGGTGACGATAGCGCCCGACGGCCTCACCATGCTTCTGCGCGGTGTAGCAAAGTAACCACGAATTGTTTCATAAAACGTGCAACTCTGAGGCCACAGAATGCACCAATCGCATTTAATGGCAGCCGTAACTCAAGTTAGTGAAGTCATCACACGTCGAAAACCTCTGACCTGAGAGGCCATACTAAAAAGTCAGTAATTTCATTATTATTAATCGTCCGGCTTCTCCTAGCGTAGACGTTTATTCGGAATTTGAACAGTTTATACCAGGTCGCCCTAGATATCGCCGCAAAATCGTAGCTTTTCAGAAATTAGTTCAAGGCTGTACGGCGAACCACGAGCACAGCGAAAGTCTCTAATCATGAAAGGTGTGGCAAAACTTGTGGAAAACCGTGCATACCACCAACGCATTGATGTTTCCGATCGTAAGGAGGACCTTCTAAATGCAGTGTATATGTTGATTACATGAAGGATACAAGGGACGAAGCAACGGAAATATTGCTTCGCGTATTCTAGATTCAGAACGAATTTCCGCTAGATTTGCGCAACTAAAAAGGTCTTGTTGGCCAAGCGATTAGTGGACGCTCTTTTTTGATTATGTTCAGGGAAACCGGTGGCACAGCTGGCTTGAGAAAAGAAAAACGAAACAGCACTAAACGACTATCTAACTGAATTTCTTTTTCTACGTTTTCTTGCACCACTGCTTCTCGGCTCAAGGTGAAGTTAATGACTATTTCCATTCCCCGGACGATAAAACCTTCTGAAACACTATTCGAGGTTGCATTTGTAAAGGCTAGACGGCCATCGTACTCGCAAAAACTATGAACGAAGAGTGTCATTGTATACCTGCTTGCGTTGCATGTTTCCGTTTAGCCATCGTAGGTCGACGTCAAATGGTGGCGCGTTGTATGTGTTATCAAATACCTGTCGAACAGGGTCCACAGCTAATGTAACATTATAGACACCACGCACACTACGGTACAGTATACTTAAAAGCAGAACTGCACTTCACTGGCCTTGTTAAATACTGAACCCATGTAAGCAGATAACTCAATCTAATATTCACATAAACGAAAAATGCTGATTGAAAAAACACTATTCTTGAATCAGGGTTCCGGGGTCACGGTAAACTGCGGCCACCCAGGCTTCGTTCACTCTGATTTCGCCACCACCGACTCAAGTATTCAGGCCTGGCTCTTCACCAAAATACTCAAGTTGTACGGAAAGGTAATATCACACGTTATTTTAACATAGGAAAGAAATAAAAGCTTGAATTTCAAATACAGCTGGTGTTCCGAGTCAGTGTATTGAGAACACGTGAACGAAACTTACACCTAGTGAAATTTAACAAAATGTTGTCACTTAGTTCGTCCATGCAAATCCACTCGTCTCATCTTCTCTACTGTTAAAGCGTCCTCTAGTATCCCATGTTCAAGAGCGGAAGATCTCATGATATAATAGTCAGTCGATGCTAAAAATTGCCATCCTTCATAGAATGCTGACATCTCTTAATAGCGATTTCTCCAGCAAAATATTATTGTTTCCAAGTGTACTGTAAATTGTATTAACGTCTATCGCAGGGTATTTTAACTCGATGAGTTCTGGTTTTTCAATTTTGTTTCATCGCCGTTGGTGTTACAGTCGCCAGAAGTGGGTGCAATGACAAGCGTGTACCTAGCAACCTCCGATGATATTAAAGTAAGCGGCCGCTACTTTGCTGATTGCCGGCCTGCTATGGCGCCAATCTGGGCCACGCGGGACAGTAAAGCCGCCAAGCTCTGGGAGGTCTCAGAAAACATGACCGAACTCAACAGTCATCGCATAACGCCAGAAGTGCTCAGTTGCTGAATGCATAACAAAAAGGTTTGGCCATAAATAATTAACGGTAGCAATTATGGTCATATTATATAGACTTACTATACAGAAGTTTGTGGATCATCGTAACTGAGCAGGCCAAGGCAGTCCAGGATGTTCCCGAATGGCAGAACTCGCTTAGCATCGCATGGGACATCCACATGATGAAACTACGTGGCATTTGAAGCCCCTGAGCAGTCAAAGCGCAACCCATTCTGCAGTCGACAAGAACTATGTGTTATTTAAAACTGTTGTTTAGAACAGCAAATCGAACATGAAAAACAATATGTTATATTTGAAACAGTCGAGATTACTTAAGTCACCGATTTATGAACAACATAGATATGTATCGTTTGCCCTACTTGTGTGAATAATCATTTGTGCAGCGTCGATAGTAACTGCGTGCAGGTACCACAGTATTGTGTGCTTTTTTACTTGAGTTTATGTAGTGGTTGATAACAACAACTAAAGCATTCGAGGAAATTCACATTTACAGAATATCGATGATCTTGGCGACATACATACAGCACCTGATTGCAGCCAGTCGTGCATTACCTTTGTAACATAAATGCAGCTTCAGAGTTTTATTTGAGCTCTATACAATATTTATTATGGCACATTTATTTTGCCACACGACCTCGTCACTCAAATCAAGCACGAGCCGGTATTAAATGGGCCTTGTGTTTTATCCATTAGACAAACTTGAATCGAATAAATTTCCTTATTTCTTATTGTAGGAGTTTTACACAGCAGGCAGGTCTACCACTACTTCTAGCTGCCGTGGTGGTCGTACCAATACCGCCTGCGGCTGGGTCAATAAGAGCACGCCATCAGAGTAATCAAACTTATTTTTGACAACAGAAGCCATCAAGTGGGCCTCCGCGTTTTTATCCTATCGTCGTTTTCCTCCCGATTTCACCGTATAGTTTCAGCCGATCGAGGAAGTGTTATTTGTTCAGAGCTTTAGCCCATCGAGTAAGTGTTAACTGTTTAGAGGTTAAGGCGCTCTACCACGGCTTGCGGTGTCGTCCAATATTAGTCCGGTGCCAAGTCCGTATCCATGCGCTAGGCCATGGTCTCCCCAGATAAGAAACGCTACGTAGGCTTTAGCGACCGGAGCTGCGAGTGGACGAGCAGCATGACTGCTATGGATCGTGTTTACAGCCGGAATGGTGGCCATTTGACCTGCAGTGGCCACAGGAGCAGGCAGTTCATAAGCTAGCCCGATACCATGACAACGAAGATCGGCCGAGGCGGAGGCTGCGAAGCCGATCACAACGTATACCAACTGAGATATATATTTGTTATTTACAAAGATATTAGTCGGAAAAAATGTTTAGTTTGTTTATGCAAGTTGGTTCGAACACATGTTACTTCTATGTTTAAGCCAGTCATTTTCGTCTCTGCGGCAGGTTTCTCCGGTACTTAGGTTAATTCTATTCAGCAGTTCGTACGGCTATAGGTGGTGCGCCTTTCACTGCCCTTTGGAGCTGCTGCTCGTGTACACTGCTTTTGAACGATAAACTTCATGAAAGTCTGAATCAACTGTCTGGTCATGGGTACAAACAAGGTTAAGAATGCGCTAGCAATAGAGCTTAGTCTTACAACGTCGGTCAGAATTATGCAAAGTTAGGTGGGGACTTCGTTGAGACTTCTTACCGCGTACATAGTACGTGATACACAGTACATGATATATAGAACTCCGCAGCACTTGGCACAAGTTCTTCGGCCGTCTGATGGCCGGCCCGAAAAACTGACTTTTATAATCATGTAAGAGAAGAACTCGTATCGCTACGATGCTATATCATGAGGATCCATTCACGCGACCCGCTGACGGATTCATCGAAGTCAATCTACGGAAGGATTTGCGGCCACACCGTTGCCAAAAGAACAGAGAAAGCTTAGTTTTTCATACACGTGTGACTTGTATGTTTATGTTGTGGTTTCTTGGCGTAATTATATGCTTCTTCGCTTTAATAACGTGCAGACCTAGTTGCCAAGGAAGGCGTTCGTCATCTTCACTATAATCATTATCAACTCCTATGATCTGATACTCTAACTGCGGCGGACAACTACGGGACTTAATTGCATATAAACTGTAGATAAAGCGAGTACGATGCGAACGGATTGAGCAGTCATTCAGGAGCAAGAAAGGATCTACATGTAGTGGGCGATACATCGAACCTTATTAGTTACATATGACAGGTGCAAATACTGAAAATGATTTCAATAACATGTTAAAAAAAACAGTGCTATGTCGCCGCTACACAACGGTTTACCAACAAAATAGACGGGTAGAGCGGAATTTACGTTTGGTCAAGGGCTCTGGAAGCGGTGAACATATCTAATTGGATTAAAATGAAACGAGAATATTTAAGGTAACAGGCTACCTGTGGTACTCGATAATTGTACATAGGGCGATAATCGGGGCTTCTGGATATATCACTTTTCCATTAATGCAGCTAAAAATATGTAAATCGGCAAAGGAAAACCGGTGAAAAATAAAATAGAGCGTGTGTGACTGAGCGGTATTGAATATGAGGCATGAGGTCTCAAATCAAATTGCTCGTGAGATCTAATTTTGAAATGTATACCATGAGCGTCGTACGTTCTTAAAGTGTAGCCAAAGTACGTGACCTATACCATTTCGACACCTGTCATCTATGCGCACCATACACATAATTAAGAAGGGAGATTGGAAAATTGTTCATTATCTTCCACGGCTACATACTCTAGACAAATTGAAACCTTATAAATGATAATAACCTAAGTTATGAATAGTATATGGCTACAGAAAAGGCATTCTACGAAAATGATCGCTTAGATTTTTATGGTCGTAATGGTAACATTATATTTTAGAACAGCGACGTCACATAATTTTGAAAGTGAAGGGCGGAGCATCGAGAGTTGGCCAAAGAACTGATGGCAGCGTTTCCGTTATGAAAAGCTGAAACCCAAAGAGTATTTGGGAGAAGGTTACACTTTAGGAACCCAAATTGCCGAACAAATTGGGCAAACCAGATAAGTTTTTGAACAGACCGGTGATTGAAGTCTGAGAAAAGGGATCCAGCTAGAAACTTGTCTAAACGAGAAGAAACGTGAACAGCAGTAACTGTGCCGAATAGAGTTCGGTCCAAAGTAATTAAATAACTCACACAGAATGTCCATTTGCTTGCTATTACAAAATATGAGGTAAAATAATCGACTTTTCACCAACTTACTAGGTTAATTGGTAAAGCTCATTACTTAAACCTTGAGTTTCAGAGATTATATCGATAAGTAGATTATAGAGATAACTAGACCGGTACTTGTAGCTGTCCAGAAGCTTTCAAAATGGTAGTGCTAGTTTGTAAATAACACAGGAAAAAATATCTCTACAACACAAGAGAAATCAATTTTAAAGCTCCACACAAGCCTGCTAGCAATGGGTGAGAACCAACAACTCATTTAACTAGATGGTCTTCCGATGAGCTGTGAATAGTATTTATCTGTGGCTGTTTGCAGAATTAATCAAGAGCGACTCTTTCACGCCGGTATAACGGCGTCGGCTCATACATTAAATACATCGGTGATTTTCTATTGTTTCAGGCAATTCTAGGTTCAAAAACAAATACCGTGTCATTCAACCGATCTATGTCCAGCTGGCTAGTAATTATCGTTCTTGTTATCGAATAATCCAAAAAACCTAGCTGCATTGCTGGAGAAAAAATAAGCGTAGAGCTTATACAAAGCCTATTTTGTTATATTTGCACACAATTTTTGAGCGCCTTGAATCGTTAAGAATCTTTTCTATAGAATCGAGCTTGCCTGAGAAACCAATTAACGATTGATATTGTGAATTCTATTAAAGGTGCACCAAATCCAAACTAAAGGACGTGGATCAGGCGAAGCAGAAAACTTGAATTCTCCCAAATATTATCCAACAATAGCTTGGCTAGTTAGCATGGAGTAGTATCTCTGACATATACATGCATGTCAACACCAACATCAATAAAAAAAATTTCAAAGCCCACTTAGCATGCGTTGCAATACAGCACAACCACATCACAAGCCATATTTGAAGTAAGCTTTTCTAACAACAATGAGAAAGTTTCGACCAGTATTCCGCAAGTAAAAGCAAGATTACGTTGGCATTATTTCCATTTACATTTTATTTCAACTGACGAATATGCCTTCTTTCCAAAACATTACATCGATTTCAACACGAAACTTGAACAACTGTGCAGAATCGTTGGCATTAAAAAGGGGCCGAGTCTGTGCAACCGGAAATCACTCCTATAAAAATATGCATTCAAATAAATTTTTTGAGCTTTTCTAGTTTTTAACATTGGACGGCAACAATCGAAACAATACATATCAAAGCATATACGACTCTAATAATAAATACTGCTTCAAACTGTTTCACCAGAGACCAGAAGTGAAGACAACTGGCAAATTTATTATGGGTTGCGGGTGTCAGCGTAATGCAGCCGCTGGTAGAGCCCTTCTCGATATGCTGGAGTGGACAAGTCATAGTGCCTACCGGATGAAGCAAACACACTGGTAATGGCGGAGGGCTCAAGAAATCGAAAACCTAAAATATTTTTAGGGCTGATCATCAGCCAACAATTAACGTCCACGCCACTGCTTTTTGCATTATTCTGGAAGACGGGTCCCATAAATTTAAATGTGCAACGGCGGGGATGGAACCTGTGCACCTACGTGTCTCCTCCGGTCGCAAACCGCGGATACGCAATCCACCGCGCTTGACAGGAATTCGGAAGCTGACTGAACCACGAAATAGCGCGGCCTAATACTGAAAACCAGCTGCCATTTTTATGCACAGAATGGATTATAGAGCCGTTGCAAAAACTTAGCGGTGTGGTAATGAATCGTTGACATAAGCCAGTCCTGCTTGGCAGGTCCGGTTATATCTGACGTATGGCGCTTGTACGCTTCCAGAAACGTTTCCAAAAGATACCTTTTATTTCAGTTTACAACGACGGCAAAAATTAGTATGTTTGTCCTTCAGACAAACGCTGTGTTCATATACAGCAGAATTTCTATATAGACATAGATTTTGCTTGAACGATAGGAGAAGTTTCGACAAGTTATAAATCCTATATGTCGGATACCTAGTATACCATTCTTTGTCTATCCTTGTTGTTCTCGGCGTGGTGAGGGTAAATTTAATAACCTCATCAGGCAATGAGTTTCACGCCTATAGGAGCGGTGCATCGTCGAAACGGTAACTTCGTAAACGCGCCGTTCATAAAGTGCAGTAGCATAAAGGAACTTAAGGTGAACTGACGTAAGTATATTCTCTAACAAAAAGGGTTTAAGTAACCGCGTGGTCATCACTGATTTGTCACGCATGCGCCCTTAATCGTCAAGTTTGTTCGCTGTAAATGCTTCAATCCGCCAGTCCTCTTTTAACTATGAGCGCTATCGTCCTGGTGCCCAATTGGATCATTTGGCCATGTTCTTATTAATCATTACCCGGTTTCATAAGCAAGTTATTTAATGTTCTATACGACGTCAACATGATACAAAATGATACAACATGAACAAAAAAACTCGCGTAAACAATGAGTTCTTCAAACTTCTATATTGAATAGCTTTATTACGAATTACTGGAGGGAATTTCTTTGTTACAGTACGGCAAAAATGGCTGCGATTTTCATTATATAGTGTTTCTTTTTTTTCGGTTAGACAAACTCACAAGGATGCCTACACTTCAACCCCAATATCATGAACATAGTCCATACATAGAGCCATTACTTTTCGCAGACAATCTCAATGAAGGGTCGGCTTCCTCATGCTTCACCGTGATGAATGTTCTATATTATGGCGACAGATACCGCTCGTGCGAATCAGCAGCCATATTTTTAACTTCAGAAACTTTGGATACACCCCTTGCTTTTGCACGTATTTAGTTGAAAAGCCCTCGAGGGTCATCTTGTTACTTGTGTATATATATATATATATATGTGTATATATATATATATATATATATATATATACAAACATGGGTCACAACAGAATTAACGTAAATGAAAACTCACCACAGACGTCAAAGACAACCCAGCCACCTTTCCAAGCGTTCGTCATGTCCTTATCAGTGTTGTCAACAATTTATATGTTTTCTAGGGCTGACCATCATATTATTTTTTAAAGCTGACCATCAGCCAACATTTAACGTCCACGGCAGCAGTTTTTGCATTACTTCGTAAGACGGACACCATATAAATGTAAATGTGCACCTGCGGGGATCGAACTCGTGCACCTACGTGTCTCCTCCAGTGGCAAAGCGCATACGAATGCACCAAGCCGCCGAGCTCGACAAGGCTAACCATCAGCCAACACTTGACCTCCACGGTACCGGTTTTTGCATTACTTCATATGACAGATCGAACTCGTGCACCTACGTGCGCGCACGAATGCGCCAAGCTACTGAGCTTGACTCATTTGGCTAATTAAATTCTCCTGTGCCTCGTAACATTAACTTTCTCATAAATCTGCACGTACCTAACATAAAATGGCTTACGTAGTTATTCAACATTTAAGCTATCTTACAAAGCACGATGCTCACGATGACACGATAGCAGGGTACTTGCTCGTCCAAGAAGACACACCTCTTACCCGTCGTATGGTCTACAAGTGCGCGAAATCAGCTTTAAAGCCGTCCCAACACGTCTAATAATTAAATTTCTCTCGGGTCTTTTATTCCATTTTGTGGTATTAATTAGAGTCGAATCGGTCTCATTTCGGTGCGTAGTCATTCCTAAGCGGTACGCATAATAAAATTTCTCCAATTTCATGCGAATTAAACTTTGACTATACTACGAAATATCCATTTGCTGTTGATAGTTCTGGTAGTAGTGCCGATCTAAAAACTCCAAATTTTGCGTATGCCTGAAAATGCTGCCACGATATGCGCACAACTCCGTATTACTATGTTATCGTATCATTAAGTGCATCTCCGAAGCAAGTCTTGTTAGTAGAATAGACTAGCAGTCAAGAATGAGAATTGGTCAGTCTGGTGAATGGGCTACGTGGAATTTTTTCTGGTAGAGTTACTGTAGGCGCTGCCAGTTCATATTTTCTCTTTTGCCGTTTCTGGCTCGCCCCCCAGGTAGTACTGTCGTACCAGTAGATTGCCACTGATCAACGCGACGCGACATCGCCACTGTTATGACGTTGCCATACGTTGTCTTCGTTAAATCAGTTTAGACTGGTCAAAGAGGAGTACAGGTTAACTTCTGGCTCAGAACGCCACCCCCCTCCCTTCGAAGATTTTGGCGACGTTTCAACCGGCCAGCCCTGGTCAGTATAAAAAGGCGACCACTACAAGGTATTATCACACTGAAAACAGTTAACAGCAACCATGATCGCGGTGAGTTTCTCAGATACCCGCCAAGCGATCGTTGTTGTTTAATTGACTGCGTGCAGTTTTACCTGCGAGTGTAGCAATATATGCTTTGCAGTACCGATCCAGATGCTTACTCCAAGCTCATTTACGTACACGTTTAGATTATTATAAACGCATTTTATATGATCCAGCTCTAACACGCCATTTCGTAGGCTCCTTCCTCTTTTCAACTTAGCTCTTACCTTACGGTGAAGTTTTACCTACTGCTAATAGAATCTCGCACTTATTCTAATCGGATGTTCTCTTGAACACCCGTGATGTTCTCCTTGTCAATGCAGCTTTTCGTCATCGTTGCCCTCGCCGCCTCGGCTCAGGCCGGTCTTGTTGGCCATGGTGGTCTTGGTCTCGGCTACGGAGCTGGACTTGGTCTCGCTCACGGAGGAGTCATTGCCGCCCCTGCTGTCGTCGCCGCCCCCGCCATCGCCAAGGTTGGCGTCGCTGCTGCTCCCATTGTTGCCACCTCGGCTGTGACCACCCGCGCAGACGCCTACAGTCCCCTGATTGCCAAGACCCTCGCACCCGTCGGAATCGCCAAGGTTGGTGTAGCCGCTGCCCCTATTGGCCTCGGATACGCTGGAATCGGCCTTGGCGGACACGGTCTTGGACTTGGACTTGGACTTGGACACGGATGGTAATCATCTCCAGTACCAAGATACAGCCAAAGAAATAAATAAATTGTATTGCTAAAAACACGTGCATTCGTCCTTGGAAGCTTGGTTCTTTGAAACTAGAGAGTTCTTTGTCATCTATATGGAGTAGCTCCAAGTGAGAATTCATTTTTGCACATATGGTTGTCACTTTCAGTTGTTCCCGTTTTTATCGTGTTTAATTAAATCACTATTCAAAGCATGCCATATTGGTAGCAGGGTTGAAAAAAATATGTAAAAAGTTGATATAAACCCAAGCGGTGTATCAAGCTCTTGCTCATATTTTAATGTAGCTGAACTTAGGATAGGTCAGAGTCGCGAACACGATGTATATATACACATTGCAACAGCAATATGCTTTTTTGCAGGATTATAATTGGAATTCGAAAATGTGCTACAAAATGTATTCCACTGCGAGGTTATCTTATAGATATTAAACAAGGAAATACAATCTAGGTAATAATGTATATTGCGAAGCAGCCTGGTACGCAATGTGGGTACGATGTCTATGATCTCTAGCACTTAATTTGAAAATAGGATGATTTCAGAAACATTTACTTATTTTATCTCTCATTGTACTTATTGAAACCGGTTGTTAACAAGAGCCCTCAGAAGGCGCGTTAAAGAACACGCTTTCTGAAAGCTCAATTTAAACGCAAGAACTGATGAAAACCTACGCGTTATACGCAACAGATGAAAACTTATGAAAACTTGCGCGCCGTCTGCACCCTTGCTCATACATCCTGTGATTGCTTTGCCCCTTACGCTATAAATAAAGTGTACGATACTTTGTTAAAACATACTAAATCATTGCCTGGGCTCTGAAAAAGCTGTAGCTGCTGTAATCTAGTCAAACTACGTAAATCAACAAACAATTCCACCCGAAATGCCACACATGAGCTTATGGTTACCATTGCCCTTAATGTTATTATAAAATGCGTTGTAACTGAAATCATGAAGAAGTTCTCAATTCAGTGAATCAGCATGAACTTTTAATATTCTTCTTTATATCAGAGATTACAAGAATGAACTTAGGCTACTTTGAGATTTATAACACAGGTCTTGTATCGTGGGTAAAATGCCTCATACTGAGCTTGAAATGCGTTTTTCTCTTTATCTACGATACTGCAAATTATCAGAGCTTCTTTCACATATTTAGGGAAATCAAGGCTTAGTTAAGGACACATTGATATGGTGATTAAGAGCAAAAACAAGGATCGATGTTATAGGCGCATAGGTCTACCATGGTACACGGTGAAACGCCAAATGCGACTGTGCCAAATATGAATTGGTGTATCCGGTGCTTTGTTATTGTATTGATTAAACGAATAATATTGGTGGAATATACTGAGTTGAACAGTGGTGTTTCTACATTATGTGAAAGGGCTCACCTCAAACCACCAGCATAGACATGTACCATCTTCTTCTCACTGCAAGGCAAGTCTAATAAGAAATTTAGAACCATAATGACACGTAAGCAAACGACTTACTCCATTCACCAATTCATTCAGAAATCAGATATACGAACATTGCACTCATATCTTCTTACACCTGCTTCAAGTGCGCAGGCGATTCGAACCACACCTTTATAGGCAAATAGGTAACAAGAGAGGTTTTTCAATTGCACACAAATTATCTTATTTTAACAAACAGTCACTATGTATACATTCGTTTCATGCGAACATCTCGCATAAATAGGGCTAGATTTGTTAAGTCTATACCCAATGCAGCTAAATGACAATTTCTTCGGGGCTTAACCGGTTTTCTAATACATGAATATAAAAGGTCCGTCAAAATACAGCTTTTATATAATGCATTAGAAGAACTAATTCGCTTGTGCACAGATTTGTGCAGAATGATTTCAATAAAAATAAACGATGTGTTTTCATAGTATATGACATATGTGCGACTCCACCAAATCAGATCTTCTCCGCTCTCACGAGTCCTCTCCGTGGCAAGGAAAAAAGCGGACAGTTCCTGTTTATCATATATAGACTGTTTGTATCATACTGCACCAATTAGATTAAGTGCTAGCACACTTAAACAGCCACGCGGAATATTTTAAGACTACACGCTATTTCGTAAAAAAGGGGTCATCCTTCATAGCCTGGCATTCTGTTGCCTGTAAAGCTAGTTTAGTTTTTTCGACATCTTCTCGAATTGCCGCTATCAGTTCATCGATCGAATCGAAATTCTTCTCTTCTCTCAAGAACCCCAGGAACATAATTTTAAGCGTCGCTCCGTAGAAATCGTCACGGAATTGATGAATGAGATGAACTTCGACGGAAATTGACTTGTTCTTGTAGAACGGGCACATTCCAACCGAGGCGACCATCTTGTAGATTTGGCTCGCACCTTCGGTCGGCGATGATTCTGTAATCAATTTCGCCCATCCGTAGTAGATGCCGTATTTAAAGTCTTTCGGCAAGTGCCACTTGACAGACTCTTCATCAATGTTCGCAGTCGGACAACCGAGCTCACGGGAGCCTCTGCCGTATCCACGAACAACTCTTCCGCTGAGTATAACAGGTTTCATTATCATTAAGGATAACTGCTTCTTACTCTTTATCAAATATTGGATGAGCGACCAATCAGTCCGGAAGGAACGAAAGACAAGCATAAAGCACAAAAATCTCGGTTACAGTTCAGGAAGGCCGCGCAGGACGCCTGCAGGTAAAGGAGTAATCGGACACTTCTTTAGTAGTCGGTACAAGTAGAATCGGAAACGGACGGTCGAACAATTCGCCGTTTTACCTTAGGAAAATTACATGATGAGAGGACACGACGGTCTACCGTCAATGTTCAACTGAAGATAGGTTCGCGTATTAAATATAGAAGAGCCTCACAATAGATGAAGAAATAGTTACCAATGTTAAAACGTTCGTCACTTTGGTGGAGCATAACGTTTCGCCTTAACCACGTTTCATTTAACTCATCATTCTCATCATTTACTCATCATTTAAACAAACTACCAAGCTCAATCGACATTTGCGGCCCAATCGATGAGCCGCGATCGGCTCACCATCTTGGTACAATTATTGATGGCTACTTGCCGAAAATAAGCATTCCACCGCCACATGTGAAATTTACCATTACCTCCAACCACAGTCTATTGGCCACAGCTGAGTATAAACTGCAGTAAGCGGCGATGACGCCAGACATAAACATGCACTAGCCTGCTTAGTCCACTTACAGCCAGAGTAGGGAGAGGGCGCAGGGCGAGGGCACCCCATTTAACTGAAAGTGTTATCATAGAACTGCGGCAATGTATTTCTACAATATTTTGTGCACGCATTTACGTACAGTTTTGTGAACTATGCGAACTAGATGAATCAGATTGCACCAAGTGAAAATTATCGTTTTGGTTGATAAATATCCCACTGTCGCCTGCTAGCAAAAATAGAACCTAGGAGTTGCCAGGGAAGGGCCGTCTGCTAGAGAAAGAAGCTTGCTTTAGGGTGTATCTTTTTGATTACGCAGTTGCAAAAAGTATGGACTACGCTGTTAAAAAGGAAGTGGTTTCCGTTTACGGCTCTACTAGAGGCTGGAACAACGTCCCTGTCATCAGAAAGAGGCAGCGAAGTAAAGCTTCTCGGTGATACCGAACAACCTGCGAGAAACCTAAGGTTAGAGTAGAAACCTTTGTGACCATAAACCTTCCGCTTGCTTGCCGTTGAGAAATGCTTGTGGGTAGAACTATTACTATAAATTTGATATGTTACTTAACGTAATAGTTTTACACGTATATATTGTAGGTGGAAACCTAAATACTGAAACAATACTTTTTCTCACACTGCAAGCTGATATTTGTCAAGTTCAGATCCTTTAATGACTGCTTATTGAAGCTCCGCACCGTTACCCGCAAAAGGCCTTGATGCATTGTAGCGCGAAGATGCCTAATCTCGGATAACGCATGGGTGACGGTGACGTTCCATTAGCTTTAATTTGTCCTACATTTATCGAAGTAGATATTAAGCGAAGTGGATAACTAAAATTAACGATTAGTTAAATGCGTCTACAGCAAAATACACGCCAGTCGCCGTATCACTAGGGTTCTTTTTATCAGTAGGACTGTAGTTTTTAAATGTTCATTGTAGAGCAATGTCTGTGGCTAACATAAGCTCTTAGGTGTATGTGCGATGCAATGATATGTTGTTTGTCTAAAAAATGCATATTTTAAATACACACATTTCATTACGGGATACAGTTGGTTTTTGTATTCAGGTTCTCGCATTGAATTACGTGAACAATTTCTTAAACAATACAAGTTAAAACTATTCTTTTAAGAACACTGAAATTGTCCTGAAGACGCAGGTAGGCATGATGTTCGTTTACACATAGTATAGCGTATGGAAAATATTGAACACTATAAACTGATACCTGATAGTGATTTGAGGAGAGGACTATTTAACTCATATGTTGAAGGTTACCGAGCCAGTCGCATATCCTTGACACGTGCTTTTTTATCTTCAAGTGGAGTTTCCTACAAAATCTTTTAGCTTCATAGAAGCATACGAAAAAGGGGACTTAGAACCCGCATCAGTGACAAGACCTTTAATAGGCTCTTTGTCTGAAACTTCCGAAGAGCTCCTCACTAGGATACGCCTGTTCTGAACAATCGGCGTCACTGTACACATTCCTGAATAAATGCATGACGTTATGTTCCACAGGCTCCGCATTGGAAAAGAGTGCGTTAAGCAACTATCGTATTGCAGCGCTCGTTCCGCGGAATGCAGGTTATCGCTCGCGCTCTTCTGATGACCTTTCCAAAAGAAAACATGAACGAGGTATTTTTAAAAAGGTCAGTACGAAAAGAAAATAATTTCGAATGCTTTCTAGCTGGCGTTTATACTATGGGCCTATATGGATTTTGTCTCAGAAACGCTTTTTAGAAATGTCTAAACGATTTCCGTGTTTAGAAAATCTGCCAGCGTATTCCTTCCCTCCTAAATACAAATCTATGATGTAATGGCGAAGCAGATGGTGTCACATCATCAAGTGATAATACATTACAGTATATACATGTCAACTTCTACCTTCCTTTATTTGCAACATAAGCATAGGCTGTGGCACTATAGTATATTTGTGTAGATTTTTTTTGCAAGCAGGAACTTCTCTGGCTGCGTGTCACTGTACTTGCAGCGTTTGCGCTTCAAGTGGAGAGGAGCGCTTTATTTACAGCTGGTGTGACTGAGCGTTATGGTTGATTAGCTTAATGAAAACATTTTGTGGAATTTAGTTTGTTGTCACCTACCTGGGTATACAGAGCAACTTTGCGGCTTGACCCAAATAATTTACAGGCCAACGTCTAACTGTTAAAGCATTGTCCTATCATTGTTTGAGTCCCTACTTAGGCTGCTGCAATGACTCGAAATTAGCAATGTGGTCTACAATGGGACGTTGTTGCTTTCTGCCAGTTGTGGCCTTAGTGGTCTTCCTGCTCAATGCTTTGATGTCAACTGTTCTGCTGCATCCGGAAGCTGATCCGGAAGGTGATATCCATTGCCGAAACCCACGTAACAGAGCGGTTGAGTGGTGAGTAATTTTCCTAATTAAAGTTTAAAGCTCTGAGCAAATTAGCTTATTATACGATGAGCAAAGTTTTGGAACGGTTAAAATAATTTTTTAACCGGCATAAATTGTTCGCTTGCTTTATGTAGCTAAACATATAAACGCCTCTGCAGCAAGCGTTATAGCAGGAAAGTATATTCACTGTGCACCTGTGGACGAATCACAATTGACATACAAGAGTCAACAATTAGCTCGGGATACGTCTCCATTTCAGGTTCATCATATATAAGGTTCCGAAAACGGCGGGAACGAGCACGAGAAGACAGCAATACGACCTTCTAGGATCAGAGTATGGTTATATCGACGCGTCCATGCGCGCTGCACAGGTAGGTGGTAGTCGTAGCAGGTCAAAGTATCAAGTATCCGTAGACGATAAAAGCTGGCATAAGTTTAAAGAATCGTTAGGCTTACATACTATGGGTTTCGACGCAAAACTGAATCGCCGTGCGAACGAACGATGATTAATTGATTATTACTAGAGCGGTTTATGGCTTATTTCAGGAATTCTCTGAAGGCGCCAACGGAATTTTTTCGTCCCAGAACAACCCTTTGGCTAACTCTCTTGAATGGCTCATAAAGCCACGGCGAGCTAGAGCCAACAATGTTAGTATATTTCAAACCATAAATATAGAGTCAGCAGTTCATGAATATTTATATAAACGTGAAACTAACACCCTTGAGGGATCGCTGGTCTAATGATTGGTTAACGATAGTACTGTTCGGTAACATAATTTAGTACGTACCGCTGCTCTACCAAGCTACATTGAACGAACTCTTGAGTGAATTAATCATAAAGTTTTTCAACAAAAAAGACTTGGCTCGTTTGAAGGCAGAAGGTAGCGCATGTACAAAAGCTGCAAGTATGGCAGGTACCCCTAAATGACGAATAACCTGTCTGACACATTTGTGACTCCAGGAGTTGACCTACATTGCCTACAACGATCAGCCTCCAACAGCCTTAAGTAATTCAACTACCAATGCCCACAGCAAGGGCATCGTCCTATTCGGACAACAGACCGGTATTTGGATTCTCCACAGCGTACCACGCTTTCCCGAAACACTTTTCTCAGGAAGGTTGTATTATGTTTACATGATTTACCTGGTCTCTGTTTGGCTATCGTCGTACTTTTCATTATTTTTATCATAATGCGCTTCGCATGTAAGATAGTTGATTAGAAGTGTGCAGTAATCGGTCTACCAGCTTTTTAATAGCAACGTCAAGGAAAATAAATATAATAGAGCTTCAGTATTAATACATTATTATATTTTTCGTACCCTCAATATATTAATGTATTTCAATATTATAATTTTCCATGATTTCTCATATATCAATAGTAAGGCTTAAGGATTGATCGCTGCCTGTAACTTTCAGATATTCGTTTCCGCTTAGCGCTCGTGAAAATGCCCAAAACATGCTTTGTATTACGTTTGACATCGACAAGCTGGACATAATCGGTGAGTTTTATTTTACTAAATTTGACCTTCCTATATATGTTGTATTGAGTGATAGTTTTTATGAACTGGGCATTCATTATCCGTTGAGAAAATTGAATGCATTAGTTTCCCTGTTATACCAAAAGGTACCGGAAGCTTTTAGTAGGGATATAAACCTTGTATGGTGGCGAGTATATTTCAAAAGAATTTTTCCAATATTTTACGACTCAGCATGAGTTTATAGTTGTTTTACATTTTGACGTTATTTTTCGGCTAGCTGCTCATCTGCGGATAGAGAGGCCAAACATGTTTGCAGCCAGCGCTCCACGGGCGGTTCGCAAGCGGTACCCAGAGCTCGACAAACTCCTCAACAAGACGTTTTCTCGTAAATCGCCATACTTTACCAACGGTTCTCTACTAGGAGTTAACGGAACGCCTTTCTTCGCCCTTGCTAAAGGCGGACCAGTAAATGAAGGTGAGCTCTTGAGTATTCTTCGCTCTGCTTGAATCGGCGAACGTAACCAAACGATGTTAATTTTGCATTTGGGTAGCCTTTTCTCGAGTTTCAAAAAGTCAAATCTCAACAGCGAATCAATACGGGTTTTCCATTTGCTGTTGCATATTTATGCAATATCTTGTCACGTCAGATATCTACTCGAAGTTAATTGCGGAAGCAGTGAAATCAGATCTATTTGTGGAGACGTGGCGGAATGGGCGAGGAAACCCATTACCGCCACAGTGCTTTGACAAGTACAAGACAACGGACGTCCAGCAAGTCGCCCTGAAGGTGGGAGACAAAACTATGCGCTGGAAGAGTGAGGAAGACCATTCAAAGTGGGCAGTAAGTGTTAATGGTGACTGGACCTGCATCGGATCCCTTAACCGAATGGTGAGTCAGCATAAAGCATCTGCAATACTGAAAGGCCAAAACGTTCGTTTTTGACACAGATTCGTTTTACTCGTAGGGAGGTTTGGTTTGGCCTAGAGTGAGGTTAGCTTTCATGAGGTCTCTTAGAACCTAGCACTGAGAAGCTAAAACCTCTCAGCGCCGTTGTTTTACAAACAGGAAGTGCAACTGTGATTTGCACCGGTCAAGCGTAGTTGCTAGTGAGCTGATGTTAATAACTCGACGCGTTCCATTGAACTGTTATGTCTCAGCTGGATTGGAACCCAGACCTTTAGGGA
Source organism: Tropilaelaps mercedesae (assembly GCA_002081605.1). Classification (NCBI taxonomy): domain Eukaryota; kingdom Metazoa; phylum Arthropoda; class Arachnida; order Mesostigmata; family Laelapidae; genus Tropilaelaps; species Tropilaelaps mercedesae. The sequence continues at coordinate 31,331 of MNPL01002828.1, forward strand.
CTTGTCCTTTAGTGCTCACAGCATGACGAAAGCAGTTCCGCACATATTACTGTGCGCTACCATGTCCAAAATGTTTGCCAATTCACCATTGTGTCGTATATTGTGTTTAGCTTTCGCAGTTGAAACGTGGCGGTGAGACGCTCTGTTTGTCAGACAGAACGGTACATAGACTTTTTATGAACGCCATCGTCACGGTCTCCCAATGTGATACCCAACAAACCCGAACTCGCGGAAAGACGAAGCACATTGAACATCTGATGCGGACGGAACAGGCTAATGATGAAGACAAGCCAAAAGCGGAGGGCGGGTTACGTACTTCGAATGAAGAGCGACCGTCGCTAGCTGACCGAATTTCCCAATCTGGCCTTAACAGGATGTGGGAGAAGCAAAAAAGGAAAATCTTGGTCGAACTGGAGGGACTTCGTGCCTCTTTTGGATAGCTGATAGGCCAATATTGAATATCGCAAAGTACAACGGCCCCTAGACCTGACAATGTTATCTTGAGCCCAATAAACATTATATCACCCGTGTGAGATTCTCCTTTTTGTGGTGTGTACGTTGCTTCGTGACTGGGAAATAATTTTTTTTAAAGCAATCCGACACTATCTCTCCCATTCATAAGTAGTTAAACACCTGCATAATTTTTTCGCCATTTTCATATAAAACCATGATCGGCACGGATAGCTACGTTGTGTGTTTCGGAAGATATGCTTTTCCACATTGAGCTAGAGGACGGCTCTCTATAAGGAGAGGATTTTCATCCAGCACTAGGATCTGAACTTTGAACACTGAATTTTGTACGTACAAATCCAATCCTTTTAATTTACTTTGCGGTTATGAGCAGATCCACATACAGAGGCAGTATGCGATTTACGAGGTGACAGTGGTATTTTTGACGTTGTAGTTTTCCCACAAAAGCAATTGAGAGAAAGTAGCCAAGCAGAGACGTGCCTACTGTAAACAAATGAAGCACACATCGACTCGGTCTAGCATAAGAGGACTACCAAGTTTAGACGTTTGTTGTAGCTCTATCTCGGCTTTAAAGAGTCTTTATCTGATTTTTTTGTTGGGCGCACACTAGTGGTAAACGAAACAAATTCGAGGCTGGTGAACATTGATGAACTGTAGATGTAGGTTGAGCAATGATAGTCAGGGGTATTACATACGCATCAATGGAAATTGCTTTAATCATGTGCACTTAGAAACTTCATATAATCACGTTATACTATTGTATAAGCAAAATATAATCACGGAACCTCCGTATTTTTGGACTCTCATATCTTTTCGGTCGATTGCATAAAATATATGACTTGACGCTGTTATAGAACCACTAAACATGGTATCTTTACATGCAGCTAGCAAGGCAAGTTCGTGATGCCTATATTGGATTTATATCTGAATCTTTCGTTACTGAGTTAGGCTTTTACAAACCTGAAGTCTGTTTTTATCGACTAAAATTATATCAAGGTATTGGGTTTTTAGCTTTTTTTTAAACAATAGCTGAACGTTGGTGAATCATTTGGAGATTTTTGTTTTTTTTTGTGTGATAGTTCGATAAACGTTTACATTGGTAAAGCGATTTGTATATGTACAAATAGTTGCAACTTTGCCAATAATACTAGTGGGAACGTGTGTCTGTCGTTTCATACCTCCAAATTGCATCATTCCATTTCGCTATAAATGTAAAAAAGCTTTTTTTTTAGGTGAAATCTGCTCACGAAAAACTGCACCTGTCGCTAAATACGATTTTAAGAAGTAAATAATAAAAGAACAGGATCTCAAAGTAGAATTTTTCTTGAAAATCTCACGTAATAGTGGTGCAATCAACTCTTTAGAAAGAATGTTAAATAGCGTCATCATTCCTGGCAGGGTCCTGACACTCATGCGAACTCCAAGTGTGCCCATACAATAGAATGCTCAGATTCCTAGTTTTTGTATAAAAGTGCATTTCAATGCGTTAGAAGTTTCCCTTATATTTTAATGTGCTATTGGCAAGTGCGTATAAACGAGTAGTACTGGGATTTCTGACTTTTTTGGTCTTTTCTAAGGTAACATATACATCAGACGGTCAGACGTAGGGAAATTCGGCGTGTATCTTATTGGCAATTAATTGTCTTTTGCACCTCTGCGGGTACTATGACTTTATCCATAATCAAAGACAGATTAGTAAGTGGAAATAACGTTGGGTTCTTTTTGCATTTACGCTAATAAAATTGCGAAAAATTTCTAAACGACGCAATTTTCATTTCAAAGTAATTAAAATCTCACTTATCGGTAAGAATTTTTTTTATGACTACCATTAAAGATCCGCGTCTATTAAAACTGTGTCAAAAGTACATCAACATATTATGTACACAGATCGAGCGGCTCCAACAGGGACTGAGGTTTCGCCGATGAGGGGATTGTATGAATCACCGCCAGTGGTCGGAGCGAAATTGGCGATCAGGGGAGCGGTATAACTAACTCCGACTTTGAAAATAGCGGAGGCGCTGCCCATACTTCCGTGAGCGAGACCAAGATTATTGTGTCAAAAAGAGACCGTCGTAAGTTAAAGCCGCAAGGACAGCGATGGAAAGGAACTGTGTTGTTAAAATATAGTTTCGGTTAAGATTGAACGCTATCTCCTAGTGATTAAATTATTAAATGGTAAGCAAATTGACTACAGTTATGTATTCCTGATAGCAAACGTGACTGTTTCGAAAGCTGATCAGGATCTGATGTTGCATTGCTCTATTTTCGATATGTATGTATGTATATATATATATATATATATATATATACATATATATATGTCGTGGCCTACATTCCTTTATTTCTCCATTTTTTATTCCTTCTTCTAAAGTGTGGCGAAAGAAGTGGTTCAAAAAATATAAAACCTAAAGTGTACAGTGGTATGCATAAAATGCTGTTTTATCTGCGAATGTATGCTCATGCTAAAAAACAAACGGTGAATTCCAACGTATAGATCAATTGTTCCATTACAGTCAAGTACAATTGTTGTGCGGGAAGTCTGGAGTAACGTTGACTGCGGATCTCTCATGGGCCGCTGAAGTGGCCCATTGCCTATTTAGATCCGGCATGACGCTCACGAATAAAACCTACATTTACATGCCGGGCAGTCCTCGGAACAATTTGTGGCAATTGATCAAAGACTTTTTCTTCTGTATTTCCTCTTGAAGCCAGTACGTTCCAAAAGATTGGCGGCATACCACTTGTCTTCTATCGTTAACATTGTTTTTATAAGGTTTTTTGAAATGATTTTATCTTCCTCAGCTCTGTCCTCAGATCCTGCCTTCCGTTTTCAAAGCGTAGACACGTTGAAGAGCCATTGTTTAGCCGTGTGAGGCTTTCCTGACTCGCACCAAGCATACCCGAGGTCTGGCGGCTTACTAAACCTGTCAAGCTAGTGCTATCAGCAACATCGTAACGTACTTCGACAAAATTTTTTTCGTCAGTCTTTCTCAACGTCAGCCTGCATTTTTTGATAATCTTCTTTCCTTTCTCTTCTGCGATTGCTCTCTTGGCTTTGTGAACTTCTCACCTACAGGTTATACGCCTGCGTATTTCTATGGCTATCGGTGTGCGCCCCGAAGTCTTCTTTAATATCTTTGGTTAGTCCATATTTTTCCGAACATTGAAGAGCAGCGCCTATTAAAAACTCTGAAGGAAGTACACTACAATGTTGTGCATACAGATAATTTATTTTACAACCTATAAATGCCGTGTCATCTACCATCCGTAGGCGCCATATCCGTATTTAGCGTAGGCTCCGCCGAGGCCGAGACCGAGTCCAGAGTATCCATAGGCGGCTACAGGGGCGGCAGCGAGAATGGGGGCGGCAGCAATTTTACCGGCTCCAACGGGGGCGAGGGTCTTTCTGATGAGGGCAGTGTACGAGTCAGCGCGAGTGATTACGGCCGAGGTGGCAACAATGGGAGCAACAGCGACGCCAACCTTGGCAATAGCGGGGACGGCGACGACAGGAGGGGCGGCAATGATTCCTCCGTGAGCGAGACCAAGTCCAACTCCGTAGCCGAGACCACCGAGACCGGTCTGAGCCGAAGCGGCGAGCGCAGCGATGGCGAAGATCTGCGATGTTAGGACAGAATTTTAGCTAAGAGTGAACGCTATCCATTTCCTGGCGGTTCTTTAATTATTGAATGACCTCGCCATTTAATGATTAAAAAATCGAGTTCAGCCACGTATTACTTACAGCAAACATGATTGTTTCGAAAGCTAGTAGCTGTCTGATGTTCTTTCGTATAGTCTTCAATATTTATATTGACTCTAATTTCATATTCCTCTCCGTTTCGCCTCTGTGCCCTTTTTCTAACGAAGGAAAGATAAGTGCTTTCAGATAGCGTGCTATTTCAAACGGTTTGGTGGAATGTCAAGTTAATGCCGAGTTAATTTGTTGTTGAATGTTTTTAATAAAACAAAGTAATTCTAATGCACAGATCCATAGACAGTTCGATGAACCTTTTTTTCTTTAATTCAATATAACTCTCCGTTATTAAACCAAAAGGGCAGATGGTTGCATGCTAAGCATTGCACCTTACCTACATTTCCCATGTATAACTATCGTATATAGATTACATTGAAATAACAACTCGTTAAAGGAATTCCAAAAATATGAAAATTACGCATGTTTGCACCCCCTTGCTCTGTAATGTAATAATTTATTGTACACACATCATATGCTGCCAAAATTTCAATTTCAATTTCAGTTAGGAATGAGAAATGGCACTTTGTAATACATCGTATGATTTGTCTGTTCCTCTGTTCCGTTCGATTGCCAGATTCCGTGCTTATCGTTATTTCTCTGCGAGGAGTTTGGTCCAGTGTTGATCCATTTAATGAAAGTTCCTTTACTTAAGAGGTTTTTGTACGATCGTGAGTCTTCAGTGGCATGCAAATTTGTCACCGTTGAGAACTGAACAAAATATATTGCAATATCACATCACCTAACAGCTTGACGAATAAGCCTGGACCAAACTCGCTAAAATGCCCCAGTATGCTTCTCCACAGTTGTAGAGTAAGCAGTAAATATATATTTACTTCTGCACGGTCCGATGTAAAAGGCATACTTTCCAGAAATATATATATATATTGTATTACATGGTCGAACGGCCGACCAATGTTAAAATAGATGGCATAAATAACATAGTATTGAGGTATGATATGTTTCGGTTCGGCATGTAATTTGTATATTATCCTATTTAGGAAAGAGATTTAGGTCTAGAACAACGGCACAAAGGGCGAAAGATGCCCTCCGGCACTTCGGATGAGGCACTTCGGTCAGAGAGAGGACATTTTTGATTTTTGAAATAAATTTTTTTATCAATAAAGTAACTTCGAATCCACTGTGAAAATTTGTTACCGGCCTCGTCTATCCTAAACCAGCTCGAGGCTCTTTTCTCCAAACGTGTCGGTAATTTTGTCATTTTTGTTTTCATTTAATCCTCAAAATATTCCTTATACTTGCCCGTTATCGCCAGAAGTAGATTATCGACTTGTGCCACCGTGATAACCCCATCGGAAGGACACTGCAATTTTAAGACCTTGCTATATACTGTTTGACGGGAACGAACAAAGACTCGAGCCGAAGAATCTGTTCCAGAACCATGAAAGTAGACTTCGCTTTCTGATGCTGACTACGCGCTACGGATGCATCCAGAACTCGTCTTCTTTATCAGTTTTTATGCTGTTGTGTCTCGCGTGGCCTTGTCAGCCGCCTTAACGGCCTGTACGGCGAAGGACTCAATGGAAATATGTTTTGTTTGGGTAGGAGTACTATCTTTGAAGTTCTACATGTCATCAGAATACTCTGCCGTTACTAGTCCATCATCTAGGTCTTAAAACACCTGCTTGTTCTGTTTTATAACTAATTTATTTCACATGTACAAATGTCTCAAGTCGTCTACCATCCGTGAGCGCCATAACCATATCCACCGTAGCCTCCGCCGAGGCCGAGCCCAGAGTGGCCATAGGCGGCCACAGGAGCGGCAGCCAGAACGGGGGCGGCAGCGATCTTAGCGACTCCAACGGGGGCGAGCGCCTTTCCGATGAGGGGAGTGTACGAATCAGCGCGGGTGGTTACAGCCGAGGTAGCAACAATTGGAGCAGCAGCGACGCCAACCTTGGCAATAGCGGGGGTGGCGACGATTCCTCCGTGAGCGAGACCAAGTCCAGCTTCGTAGCCGAGACCACCGTATCCGGCGAGACCGGCCTGAGCCGAGGCGGCGAAGGCAGCGATGGTGAAAAGCTGCAATGTAAGAAAAAAGTTTTGGCTAAGATTGATCTTTTGATGATCGTTTAATGATTAGAGCATTGATCCCAGATAGTATTACTTACGGCAAGCATGACTGTTTCGAAAGCTGGTGGCTATCTGATGTTTCTGTGGTACCGCTTGCAATACTTATATTGGCCCTAATTTCGTGAACCCCTTTCTATTTTGCCCTCCCGTAGCCCTTTCCACACAGTGCAAAAATAAGTATTCAGAAAGTATATATTAGAACGTTAAGTATATGTTGCCACACAAAGCTTATCATGTACACTGATCTGTGTTTACGGGTTTACACGGTTGTGAAGCAGCTAATACTATTAACTATATCACTGCTAGTCTACAACAATACGACTCTCGCTGCTAATAGATTGCTTAATGTTGCTGTGTGGTCCTATTTATCACATATAAACATGTCACATAGTTGAAAATTTATATTTTCAGACCTATGTCTACCCACAGCACGCACACGAGAACATTAATTTCCGCCTTTGAGCAAAAGAGAGACTTTTATTATGCTTTTTATATATGTGTTTGCTATTACAATTCCTAAAATAATCAGACTGCGTGATATTTGCTGCCGACTGATCGACCTGTTTGGAAGACGAACTTAGAATAGGCCTCCTCCATAATTGATGAGCCATTTTATTTATCCCTGTAGCCAGTGAAAATAATATTACAAGTCGCTGTATGTGAGAATACTCATTCCCCCAAGGTAGTTCTTATTTTGCGAACTGTTAGTCACAATTGTGATCTGTATGCCTGTGAAGCACGGAGCCATATGTTTGCTATTGCCCTATTTGTCATACCACTCGTTCAGTGAAAATCTTGGTGTGCTTTTTCCGACTCTTTGTTATTTAATAGAATAAGCTTCACCTTTTTTTGATATCTTGTCGTGCACACGAGTTGATTTACATAATTTTCTAAAATGTATATGTTGGTTATCTTCTTATCAAAATCTCTACCATAGAAATATCACTTTTCTTACTACTTAAAGTTCTGGGTCCAGAATTAATAACGCTACTGTTTAGCAATAAATTTTCCGAGGACATTTTTTGTTTTGAGCGGCTTCTATCTTTTACTAGTAAGAAAGTTAGGCGTGCAAAGCGCCTGTACAACCAGCTGACTTGTTTAGTCCATCACCGCTGCACGTTGCTACCGTAAGGCCATGGATATGCAGTGCAACCTTTTCATGGACGGCTAGTATACAACAGGGCTCTCTGCAAACTTCGCCGTTCCACCGTGGTATGAAAGGGTCGATGAATGCATGTTGGTAAAAATAGTGCAATGTATTATTATTGGTAGTAGTTTTTTTGTCAATGAAGAAAAGTACGGTAACTTTTACCATTTGTGGCCTCCGTAGGCTCTACCGAAAACAACGTATAGGCTGAGTCCTGAGTGTTAGGGCGGCGGTGATCAATAAAGGGAATAGGAGTCCGCACGGCTGGTCACAGCCGAAGTGGAAATCAAGGGAGCAACAACGCCGACGTTCGCGACGATGGGAGCGATGACCAAATCCGCCGCGTCTAACAAGCCGGACTGAGTCGAGGCGACGGGCGTAGCAATGGCAAAGAGTTGCAATAACAGAAAAAAAATTGTTCGAATTTATATTCTATCTCATTTAGTAATTAAGATACACGAAATATTTCTCGTGCAGTGCTGAAACGTGGTGTAATTTAACCAATAAATTTGCTACACCAGCAAGCTGGACGGTGCAATTGTCGTACTGCGGGTGGCTCTAGTAAAACGGACATGAGCTTGTTTTGTATCATATAAACGGTAAGAGCGCGGTACGTATAGTGAATATTTTAGTAATTAGTTACTAGATTCTAGAATAAGATTACTTACGTTGATTTTAAATCTAAATAATTTTGTATCTATATCGTTTCAGGAAATGTTATATCCGGCATCCTATTGGCAGTTTCACCGCGCATATCACACTGCGAGTCACCATGTAACACACTGCAAGTTAGCATGTAACACACTGCGAGTCAACATGTAACCCAGTGCAAGTTGGCATGTAACACACTGGGGGTCAGCATGTAACACACTGCAAGTCAGCATCTAACACACTGGAGGTTAGCATGCAACACATTGGACGTCAGCATGTAACACACTGGAGGTCAGCATGTAACACACTGCGAGTCAGCATGTAACACGCTACGAGACAGCACGTAAGACAATGCAAGTC